>OW796111.1:6777214-6957501 GCA_941860345.1 Chrysodeixis includens | reverse complement strand
TGTTAAATACACCGTGATTTTTAGGTCGTTTTAAAAAAGTCGTCCACACAATGTATCCGTCATAAAATACCTCTAGGCGCGAATATAATTTTTTTATCATTAATTAAAATAATATGCATGAAAAAAATAAATAATACATTGGAAATATGAAACATCCTGTCAAAAATGTTTACGTATCAAACTGTTGAAGATACATGCTACATACTTACTGCGAACATTATGATTGCAATAGTAAGACAGCTGTTTTACGCTAAGGTGAATGACCTGTGATAAGACGCCGCCGCGCCGCCCGCGCGGCCCCTTTGGCACAAGGTTCGGACCGCGCTCACTACAGAGTGTTCGTAAAACTGCCTTGTGTCATAATAATGAATAATATTTTTATTCATTCAAATCTTAAAAAAAACATATTTTTTTATTATAAACGTTTACTAGTCATTGGATACATGAACTGGGCTGCTTTTTTAAAACGACCTAAAAGTCACGGTGTATATTCATATTATACTTTGTTAGAAGCGTATTTTTAAGCCGCATCATACGAGTTCAGTGGTATCGTAATAGATTGAATAAAAAATGAGATATTAGCAGATAAGTTACTTTTGAATATAAAAATACACCGTGATTTTTAGGTCGTCTTAGAATAGTCGTCCACACAATGTATCCGTCATAAAATACCTCTAGGCGCGAATATATTTTTTTATCATTAATTAAAATAATATGCATGAAAAAAATAAATAATACATTGGAAATATGAACCATCCTGTTAAAAATGTTTACGTATCAAACTGTTGAAGATACCTACCCAGCGAACGAGTCGAGCAGATCACTCCATCTCCATTTTTAACGAGACAAAATATCGCAAGCCAATCTAGCATAGTCCACGTGGACTGTTGTCCAATCAGATTGCCTAACGCCTCAAAGGCGCGCATGCGACGCCCCGCCCCTTTCACCTCGAAATCGGTGAAGGTCAATCTAACTGCAGTTTAGTTTCGTCCAAATACTGGAAGCGTGTGCGCGTGCGCTACCGGTTTTCTATCTTTGTCCGCGATCTCGAGCCTACCTAATAATGAGTGATAGGAACTATCACTAATGTGTAAATAAATCGAATGTAATGTGATGTAATGTGAAAATAATTGTTGCTTTTGACGTAATGAAACAGGACAGTCATTTTAAATAAATTAAAAGAGAACATCCAAAAACGTGCTCGTCTGTGCATCGGACAAGGTGGTAGACAATTTGAACAGTTGTTACAATACAGGTAACGCCTACTTACCTACTTGTTAATAAAAAGTGATCATTAGTAAATAAGTTATTAGCATAAATATCAGTTGATTCCCATTCTTTAAATACGCCGGAAACAATTTACATACCTACTACTTATTTCCATAACGATCTTTTTGATTATTACTTTCTAACGTGATAAATACATACCTACGAATTAATCACGTTAGAAATTACAATTCTGGATTTTTTTATTAAATGTAAGTAGGATGTGTAGGAATATGAGTCAAATTTCTGTCTTAAATAGGGTCGAATAAAGACAAATAGATCAGTTATTACTTGGTACATCATTTTGTTTCGGTTTTACGAGTAAGTTTTACCTATGAAAAATGTTTCTAACGGTCCTAAGCCCGTAAAAGTATGAAGGAAGAATTGGAATTAAGTGGATTTTAACTAACTGCTACATACTTACTGCGAATATTATGATTGCAATAGTAAAGGTGGCGGTTCCCGCCGCGACCGAGACAGGAGACCAAGACAGGAGACCGCGACAAGCGACTGCGACAGGTGTCTCGGTCTCTTCTGTATGTACTGTAGGTCGAGACCACGACAAGTAAGTCGGTCTCTGAAACGATCGCGACTGAGAAGTCAGTATCGGAGAGTCAGTCTATGGAGTTAGTTGTGATTTGTGTGTCATAATGGAAAACCAAGTAGTAGAACTTCTATTGGAGGAAGAAGAAGACGATGATTTGCTTTTATATTACTATTACAAATACAAAACTAAAAGAAGATTACCTATTAAGGAATATTACTTAACTAGAGGCCAAGAAGGATCATTTTCGCTATTAGTGAAGAAGTACCTAATGTTTGATGACAATATATTCAGGAAATATTTTCGGCTGAATAAAACACAGTTTGAATACGTATTAAATTTACTGAAAAAAACAATGCGTGAAAAAGGAAAAATATCATTGAAAGAAAAATTAGCACTGACTCTACGGTAAGTTTGAATAGAATAGAATAGAATAGAATAGAATATCTTTATTTGTAGGAATATGGTACAGGAAAGTTGTTACAGAAAATTTTGTTCCATAATATTCTGCCGTTTCCGGCGTACAAATATTTGAGTAAAAATATTATAGGTACACTTATAAACTATAAATTTAACAAAAACAATATCAACAGTTACAAATAAACCAAAATGTATAACATAACATTTCAATATACTAGACCACTAAAGAACTACAAAAAATTACACATAACAGAACATAAAATAAACAAAACTTAAAATTTCCAGTCTGGTTTTTCATTTAGAAAATCACTTATCGAATAGTAACATTTGCTTAATAAGAACTTAAATAATTTATTTTTAAACATAGCAATGTTCATTTCTTTAAAAATTGTAGGTAATTTATTATATATGTGTATCGCCATACAAAACACGTTTTTAGAATATAATTGTATTCTTTGTTGAGGAATCTTCAATTTATATTTGTGCCGACTATTTCTTACTACATTAGCATTCTTTTCAAACAATGTATGGTTTCTGTGTACAAAGACCGAAATTTCAAAAATATATAACGATGGAAGCGGTAAAATGTTATGTTTTTGAAACAGTGGGATACAACTATCTAGCTGATGCGCTCCGCATAGTGATCGCATGCATTTTTTTTGTCCTCTAAATACTCTTATGGAGTCTACTGAGTTTCCCCATATTATAAGTCCATACCTGAGTATTGAGGAAACATATCCATGATAAGCGGACAGAGCTGCCTGCATGTTAGCTACACGTCTTAAGCGATATAGAACAAAGACAAATTTTTCTAATTTAGTACACAGGTTGTCAACATGTGCTTTCCAATTACAAAATTTATCAATAATTATCCCCAAAAACATGGTGTTTTCGACTTCAGTTATTACATTATTATTGTATTCTATTTTTAAGTCTTCTAGTCTAGTTTTATTTGTCTGAAACCTTATCATTTTTGTTTTACTTATATTAATTTGTAAATTATTTAATTTCAACCAGTCTATTATTTTTATTAAAGTATTATTTATTTTATTTTCATATTCAATATTATTATTCGTACTATTTTCAATATTAATTGTAACATCATCAGCATACAATACACACTTGTGAGTGGTTATATCTGGTAGATCATTTATGTAAATTATGAAGAGTAAAGGCCCTAGTATGCTTCCTTGTGGAACACCGTAATTATTTGGTTTATATTGTGATCTGACCACAATTTTTCTGTGCTTGTAGTAACTTGATACC
The DNA here is from genome assembly GCA_941860345.1 of Chrysodeixis includens. Classification (NCBI taxonomy): domain Eukaryota; kingdom Metazoa; phylum Arthropoda; class Insecta; order Lepidoptera; family Noctuidae; genus Chrysodeixis; species Chrysodeixis includens. The sequence continues at coordinate 6,954,005 of OW796111.1, read as the reverse complement.
TCAACGCATTGCGTTCTACCACTGAGATAATCTTCAAGCAATTTTAAAGCATTTCCTCTTATGCCATACGAACTCAATTTTAACAATAATAATGAATGGTCTACGAAGTCAAAAGCTTTGGACATGTCTATGAAAATAGATGTTATTGGTATTTTATTATTCAGGCAAGTTGTAACTAGGTTTATTAGGTTGAAACAGGCTAACGTTGTCGATTTATTTTTTGTAAATCCAAACTGTTCTGATTTTAAAATTTGATATTTAGAGAAGAAGTTATACATTCTGACGTGTATAGCCTTTTTTGTTAAATCATGGTAATTGTTTTGACCAAATTCGTTGTTAAAAATGTTATGAAATGGTTCACTAGAATTATTTGGTAATTGGCGAGATGATAAATCTATCAATTCATTCTGTGTTTGGTGTTCTGATGAAACTGCACTTATTGGAGAATGTGAATTGCATGATGAATTCGAAATATATGGTAAATTCTGTGCTTGCTGTGCTGGTGAAACTACACTTGTTGGAGAATTTGAATTATAGGATGATCTAGTATAGGGTCGTTCGCTTTGACTATCGATATCTACGATCTCATACTTAGAGACAATATTAAATATTTCAGTTTTTGCCAATGCTCTTGAACGTGGGCTCAATTTTCTGAGCATCATTTCAATATGTTTTGTAAATGTTGATATATCATCAACTGACTCTTGAGATTTTAATGACTCCAGCTTACTATTTCGGTTTTCATGTCTATCCTTTAAAAATTTAATGAATTCATCTTCTTGTCTTTTACTCTTTGTATTCTTGCCAGCTGATTTTTCGGAACTTTTACTTACAGATCTTTCTATTGTAGACTTAGAAGTTCCTGGTACAGGCTCTATTAACTCTCTTGATGGAGTATTATTTACTGACGCGTCTGCGACTACGAGAGGAGGAGGAGGATCTTCATGTCCAACTACTGAGGAGGTGTTAGTAACTTCTTGTTCTACACTGGTTGAGCTTTGATGATCTTCTTCTACATTGGTATAGCTTGGCCGTTCGGATGGTGTAGATTCTAAAAATCTTAAACGCTCATAAAATTGCCACTTTGAATTTTTTGCTGGTGCTGCAGATCCCGTTGAATTTTTTTGTTTGCGTTTATATCTGTTGTAGGAGTCCCTGATTAATTTCCAATTTTTTCGGCATTCTGAATCTGTAAATATATAATAAATTAATTTTGTTTTCAGATACATGGCTAACGGAGAAACATATGCTTCACTATCATTCGCATTTCGTATATCACCTTCATATATCTCACAAATAGTCAAAGAAGTGTTGACAGTTTAAAGACTATTTTAGTGCCAGTTTTGATGCCTATTCCGAAAGAAAGTGATTTTAAGAATATATCTAATGGCTTTTGGGATAAATGGCAATTCCCCAATTGCACAGGAGCAATTGACGGGAAGCATGTGAGAATAAGAGCCCCAGAAAATAGTGGGTCGTTGTATTTTAATTACATATAAGGAATTCTACTCGATTGTTCTTCTGGCTATTGTCGACCACAATTACAAGTTCATTGCCGTTGATGTTGGTTCTTACGGTAAAGAAGGAGATAGTGGAATATTCCAAAAGTCTACAATGGGGCAAAAAATTATAAAAAATGAATTTAATTTTCCAGAACCAAAAAATCTACCTAATTCGAACATAATATTACCACATTTTTTAGTTGGAGATGAAGCTTTTAGTCTTGATACTTTTATGATGAAACCGTACGCTAGAAGAGTTGCAAAAAACGATTTAAGTAAACAAATATTCAACTACCGCCTTTGTCGTGCTAGACGAGTATCGGAAAACGCGTTCGGTTTACTGTCTCAGGTGTTTAGAATATTTTACACTCCTATCGGAATAGCGCCAGAAACATGCACTGACATGATCTTAGTTGCATGTTGCTTGCATAACCTATTAAGAGATGGATTTTTAGAATCTGCTCAAATGCCCGTACATCAATGGAACCAAGAAGAACATTTACCTTCAAATTTCGTTACTTTACGTGGAACAGGAGGGTTTTCGAACAGCAACGGACTAGATATTAGAGAAAAATTAACTGATTACTTTACGTCGCAACAAGGAGCACTACACTGGCAAGAACAACATGTCACACGGCTTGCTTAAGTTGATTCCACCTATGTTTAATTACGAATATTGATTTTATGCAAAATAAATATATTAAAAATAAGCTCACCTGTTTTACTTATAATTTCAGCTATTCTCATCCAAATATTGTCCTTCAAATTTTCGTCTCTGTACGAGTCTAGTCGTGTATCGTATATCGGAGGGTGCTGTCTAATCAATTCAATCAACCTTTTACAGTCTTCGTCAGAAAAAGTATTCATTTTTAATAACCAAACATGTGTGCTTCCCGAGCGCGACACGAGACACTATTAGTCCGCGACGGCGACCGTCTCGCTGTCTCCCGTCTCGCGTGTCTGTCTCCTGTCTCTGTCTCGCTTGCGAACTATTTTATATACATTACTTAAAGTCAGGTAACGGTCGCAGTCTCCGGTCGCGGTCTGTTGTCTCGGTCTCCTGTCTCTGTCGCGGCGCGAACCGCCACCTTAAAACAGCTGTTTTACGCTAAGGTGAATGACCTGTGATAAGACGCCGCCGCGCCGCCCGCACGGCCTCTTTGGCACAAGGCTCGGACCGCGCTCACTACAGAGTGTTCGTAAAACTGCCTTGTGTCATAATAATGAATAATATTTTTATTCATTCAAATCTTAAAAAAAAACATTTTTTTTTTTATTATAAACGTTTACTAGTCATTGGATACATGAACTGGGCTGCTTTTCTAAGACGACCTAAAAGTCACGGTGTATATTTCAAAAATATAAAATAAAACAACCCTCTACAAACGAAAACTAAAAGAAATAAATAAACTAAAAAAATGTATTAATCATGTTTTATTACAAAACTCTTAGGGAACAAAATAAAATCACCTTAGAAATTTAATAATATAATAATTGAAATATTGTCTAAAAGTTAAAATACAGCAAAGTTTTCCTCAAAATAACAAATAAAAACCTTCGAAACTGTTATTAAAATATTCACTTATTATTTATAGTTCTGTTTAAACTATGAAATCTAGGGTAATTATTTGAAATTTGGTTAACTTCTGAGCTAATTTTGAAAGTGGTGTTTTTAGTTAAAAATATTCACAATTTATATTCTATTCTGTGTATATAAATTCTACTTTGCTGCATCTAAAAGGGCCAGTCACTTTACTTGTTATTTTACGAGAAATATACGATTTTTCAAAATCAGTGATCTAGGGACCGATGGGACTGTATAGGGACTGATGAGAAACACTGTTATTATATCAAATCAAATGTTTTGAAAAATCAACTGTAATAACAAATTATCTCTTGAGTTCACACATCTATCAAATTATAAACACAACATTTTTCTTATAACTTTACATTTTTAGTTAACCCTGTAACACGTAAACCCTGATAATGTAATGTTGCGTATTAATCGATAAAATTAATGCGCATCATTGCATACCAATGTTAAAGTACATTGATCAACAAGATATAAATGATTCTGTAAATTAAATTATAAATTATAATAAACTAAACGTTAAAAAGGTGGTGGGTAAAAGAACGCATGTAAGGGTAAGAGATCGCGTGCGTTCTTCCGTTCGTTCCCCACAGGACACATTTTTGAATACCGCGCCGAAACATACATAAGTTCGTAAAATAACCTGAAATTATTACTCGGTATGGATAGCTTTATAATAATGTTACAACACTAAGTACTTACCACGATTATCTTGCGTTTATGGGAGATATACACTTTTCCTTAACACAAAAAACTAAGTTTAAATCAATGAAATTCACACTTTTTGGATTTTTTTTCGTTAAACCGTAGCGCAGCTACAAACAGTGTGGTTTCAACATGGCCGCTCGCTAGTCACTGACTCCGTCATACATGCGCCCCCTGTCCCTTCATTCCCCGAGGAGATTTTAGCATTGCGATCTCTTACCCGATGCGTGCTGTTACCCCGAATGACTACCAGTAGTATCAGTTCTTGCTGAGTTGTTTTTGGTTACACATTCTTCACCAGCTTTTTGGTATTTGTGGACAATTCTTATCCATTCGTACCACTTAATACTATCATTGGCTTGGTTATCGCGAGCGAGTAGTTTTGCAAACCGCACAGAGACCGTGCATACAATCAAATGATTTAGCATCACAAGAAAAGGACTTAACAACTTCGTTAATATTTTTGTGTGAAATGATCGATTGTATTTTTAAAGCAGTAAACAAATATTCAAAATTGCTGTGTTTAATACACATGCAAGTATCTCTTGCAACCCGAGTAGGAGCTATTACATAACAAGGCCTGTAACGAAAAAATGTAGCAAAACTAACTTTACCGCCTTCTTCCCTATACATACGATAAGTGTTCAAAAGTCTATCCATCATATACTTAATTAGAATCTTCTGTTTGTTTCTGGTTTTGCACTCTTTTCGACCAGTTGCACATCTAGATACGTCATTTCGGATAAAGAAGGTGTCCAGAAAGGGTCTTTGTAAGTTCAATGAAACAAAAATTATTTGTACACAATAAAAAAGTTTATTGTTTATTATTAGCATATCGATACCTTTGGGTAGAAAGGTCGTATAAACCAAAACCCGACTTTTCAGGAGAGCAAAAAAACGTTTTTTTTTTTACATAAAAATTCATAACTTTTTTGTTTTCGAAGTTATAAAAAAATGATATATGGGAAAAGTTCTTACAATTTGCGAATGAAAAAGGTTGAATCATCAAAACCTGTCTATCCTCGTTAGTTTTAAAGTTAGCCTGGATTTACATCTAAGAAAACATCAATTGTTGGTTAATACACCTCATGAAAATGTACTTAAAAAAAATGTATAGGTCATCTATAAATTTTTAGTAAGCATTCACTGGCTTTAAATCCCATAGATGTACTTTTTATCGTATTAAAAACCATTTATAATCATAGATTAATTGAATTCTCAATAATAAACAGCCATGTTACTCTCAGAATTAGTAGGAACTCAATTATTATTATTCTTCTACCCAATAATAACTTCAAGGGAAGAAACCCGGTCCTTTTTAAAGGCTTACACGGGGACACAGGTCCAACATGCAGAGGTCTTGTTGAGAACTTTAATCTAAAATGTGATGGGGCACCTACCAAGGGCCATCCACCCCTGCTCTATGGAAAAACCGACATGGACGGCCCAAGGTAGCTACAAGACTATTGTAAATTATGGAGATGAAACTAGTTTGGGCTATTGATGAAATTTGTTGAATGTAAGTGATTCCTCCACTATGGAAAACTATGACACCTGCCTTTCAACACATGAAAATGCAATTAAAATTGGCAGGCGGTGACTCGCCGGCTCCGAGATGGGCCCCCTATTATACCGCCACGATAGGCAGCAGGTGGGCAACACCAGAGAGTAAGGCTAAGGGATGTAGAGAGGTGCGACACCGATTTCGCCATCGCGGGTCACAGACCCGGAGCGGGTTTCCTCGTTATTACGCCATTAGACACTTCCACCCCCGAGCATATAGCTCTTGCGACCCCCCTCTAGCCAGCCAGTTAAGGCAAGAAAGAGCTGGGAGTCCTCATGAAGAGGACCCCCTGGGGTATTCAGGTTCCGTTGTGTCGCCACACACAAACAGCTCGCCACAAGCTGCCCTGCCACATATTATTATTATTATTACAAAAAAATAAATGTAGGTGATAAAGAATACAATCATTTTACAAAGCCTTGTTTTTTACAGAATAATAAATTTAGCTTACGAACACGAAATCACGTATATAAGAAAACCTATTATTATTTATAATTTTATAATAATAAGTAATTGAATTATTCAATTAGCTCTTTCTCGTCTTCTTCGTCGGTTAGAGTAAGAGAGTCAGTCACATTTCCATGGGGTAAGTCAAGATAATCATGGTGGTACCTTTTCGGTATGATTCCATTATCACATAAACGTTTTATATCCTTATATTTTGCATCCAATATTTGCAATTTGTTTTTATAAAGTACAGTTGGGGACATAGTCATCACCCTTTTATGTGTATCATTGCTTACACCTTGTTCGTTTTCGATCTTCCTTTACCACTACCCTTACCTTTTTCTTTATTGCCAGAATTTTTAAATAATAGTACTTTATCAGGTGACGTCTCTTCTTTCATTGAATATTTAATGTACATTTCATTTGGATACTTTTTCTTCAACGTAATAATTCGGATGTTTCGCATTTTCAGGGCTTTGAAAGTTTCATTTGTAAATGTGTCAGCTGTTATTTCAAGGTTTTCGATATTTTTTCTGCCGCCAGGCAGCGCTACGTATGCGTCAGGTCCAAACGGCTGTCAGATAGTACAGATTTGTACTGAACTTAAGATTATTTTGAAATTCTATTGTATTTAGAAGTTTTATTGATTTTATTATAATTTGATTTCGTTTTTTTACTACTACATTGCAGTTATTTGTGTTTTAGTGAGTTGCAGTTGATTAATGTATATTATATATTTCAGGCTAAGTGACTATGACAGAAACAACAACTTTAAACCAAATGAAAATAACAATTCTAACCTGTCAAGTAGGATTCATTATCTGATAGAATGGCCAGAAGAAAACTTATACAAAAGTGTGGATTCGAAAACAGTGTTATCCAGTTTTGACATTGTTAATGTAAATACGTATTTCCTTGAATTGTATAAAGAGGGCATAGGAATGTCAGATTATTCTGCAGTGCACAGAAGAGGTTATAATATGTTGCAAAATAACTATTTATTAGCATTAGTGACCGCAAATACTAGTACACATATGTTTTTCAAAGGTCATGTTCACTCAGAAAATACAAAATCCCTCACTTATTTTGCTTCTATTGCCATCTGTTATGAAAGTGGATCTATTATACAATCGGTGTGTGAGTGTATAGCAGGGAAAGGTCCAAAAGCCATTTGTAAGCATGTGTCAGTTTTGTGCCATGCTGTGCTCAAATTCCGAGAGCAGAATATGTGGTTAATTAAACAGACTCCGACACAAAAAAACAAGTGTGGCATGCACCTAAAAAAAATAAACTTGATGTTTCACCACAAAAAGCAGAGAACCTCTCATATGAAATATTAGAATACAATGTTTGCAAAAAAAAAAAGAAAAGAAGTATGTGCTATGATCCAAGACCACAGTCCTCTATCAATCAAGGAAAGGAATGGGCTGCAAAAGTCAGAAACAAAGTTATTAACTGTTAATATAAGAGTACATTTATATTGGCAACACTATCCTCTATGGTTCCTGTCTATTGTCTGTGGTTCACGTCAACCACCACTCTCTCTCTCTACGTGATGTAGCTGTGTAATAAAAATGTGATTATAAATTGTAACTTTCTTCTTCTAAATAAATATGTATCCAAAACAAGTTGTTAATGGATTATTTTAACATGGCAGCAGTCCGTGGTTGAAAAGTCACTAAAAATAAAAATGATGAAAAGTGATGAAAAATAAAAAGGTTGAAAAGTTTCGGACACGTGGCGGAATTAAAAAGAACGAAAAATGGCAACTAGACACAGCGATGTAAATATTCCAATTTTCGATGGTACAGATTATAGTAATTGGAAAATACGAATAATCAAGTTTCTGCAGTTCAAAAGGTGCAAGGATGTTGTAATGAGAGCGAAAATTAAAACCGATAACGATGAGTGGGACGACAGAGATGTCCAAGCAACAAATTATATTTACAGTGCAATAACCAACAAACAGTTGGAATATATAAGTGAACTTGATTCAGCCTACGAAATAATGCAGAAATTTGACGACATGTATTTGAAGAAATCAACAGCGTTGCAAATAGTATGCCGACATAACCTCGAAAGTGTCAAATTGAAAAATTATTCTGAAGTGTAATTTTTCGATGATTTTGAAAAAGCTGTAAATGAATTAAAACAAGCAGGTGCTATGGTAACAGAAACAGAAAAAATAAATTATATGTTAAAAGCATTACCAGTAAGTTACAGCTACATAGATGATTTAATTGATGTCCTGCCAGAGGGTGAAAGAACTGTTGACTATTTAAAGAGTAAAATAAAATTAAAAAGTACAGAAAATGTGAGTGAATCGTCAAATGATACCACAAATGTTTTTAAAGCAGACGCCAAGCCATCATATTATAATTGTTTTAGTTGTGGAAAACCTGGCCACCTGAAAAGAGACTGTAAATCTGGAAATATAAACCGTGGTCGAGGACGTGGTTTTTATAATTATCGAGGACGCGGTATTTCTTATAATCAAGGGCGTGGCTTGCCAAATTATCGAGGACATAGTTCACATAGTAATAGAGGGCGAGGTTCAGGAAATTATCACCATAATAATCAAGAGAGTCATCAAGGTAACATTTTTCATACTACTATCGCTAATAATACTTACACAACGACGGAGAATTACAAACCAAAGAAAGGTCAAATAAATTGGTTACTAGACAGTGGATGCACAGACCATATTATTAATACTGATGAGTACTTCAATTCTAATGAGATTTTAAATATACCTGTTAAAGTTAAAATTGGTGATGGGACAATATTAGAAGCTATAAAAATTGGTAATATCAAAACTTATTTCTTAGTCTATGGGCAAAAATCTGAAGTGACTTTGACAAATGTTTATTTTGTAAAAGAAATGAAGACAAATTTACTGAGCTATTCCAAAATTACTGACAAATTTTTAATCAGTTCAAGCGGGAAATTGTCGAAAATTTACAACAATTATGGAAAGATTATAGCAATTGCAATTAAGGATGAAAGACTGTATAAGATGAAAAGTTACATGTATGAAGAAATATTGGAAGCAAATATGAATAAAAAAAATATGAGTGTAAAGGAAAAACTACATCGTATTCTAGGCCATATTAACTTAAATAATTTAAAATTGAATAATTAATAAATGAAATTAATAAATAAAAGAAAGGGCGAAAATGATTACAAAGCAAGGTTAGTAGTATGAGGTTTTCAACAAACAAATTGTATTGATGATACTTATTCTCCCTGTTGCTAGAATGCCGACACTTAAACTACTATTATCATATTGTTGTCAAAATTCTTTAGTTATTCATCAAATGGATGTTGAAACAGCGTTCCTAAATGGTAGAATATTATCTGAAGTTTATGTAAAGCAACCTATCGGTTATGAAGATGGAACTGATAAAGTTCATAAATTAAATAAATCATTGTATGGTTTAAAAGAAAGCCCCCGAGCATGGTATGAATGTTTTAATGATTTCTTAATTAACTTTGGTTTTCGCAGAAGTAAATATGACTATTGTTTGTATGTTAGAAAGGAAAATAACTTAACTGTTTATATTCTTATATTTGTTGATGATTTATTAATATGCTGTGAAAATATAGAAGTTATTGCTGATATAAAAACTAAATTGTCGAAAAGGTTTAAAATGAAAGATATTGGTAAAGTAAAAAACTATATTAGTATTGACAGAGAGCACAGAGAACCTTTAACGTAAGATAATAATATGTATTACAATATTTGGATGTAACAATTTATTATTAGCTTGGTACATAATTTGTACTATTACCGAAAAAAAAAAATATTTGTTTTAATACAAGTAAAAGTAGAATACACCTAAAATTATTATCTATCTTGTAGTAGTTACCTTAAGTTCTAGACTAATCCTAGAACTCAGTTTTAAATATGTTTTTTCTCGTAGTTGCTCACGTAAGAACATGAAAGCTTCTTTGTTCAGGTGATATCTACACTTGCGTGCAAAAAAACCGACCCACCCCGCACGCTTTGGTTCAGAAGACTATAAATAAAAATCTAATTCGAATTAATAATAACTGTATGTTACGTGACAGCCTAGGTTTACAATAGACGAGATTTTACTGTGATAGTATTTGATTTATTGATTTTACAGACCGAAAAACAAACAGTTCAACTTTTAAATGAAAAATTATCATGGTAAATCTTCAATTATCATCAATAATTTAAAAAAAAAAACTTTACTCAGTAGCTGGTGTTTCTGCCGCGTGCCGTTATTGCAGCTTCCATGCGGTTTTTCATTGACCTTATTAATGTAATTATGAAATCTTGAGGTATTTCTTCCCACTCCCCTAGAATGGCCACCTTTAAATCCTGAAGGATTTCGGGGGGTGGACTTCTGGCCTTGACCCTTCTCTTTAGCTCGTCCCATAGATGTTCAATGGGGTTAAGATCAGGGCTTCTTGCTGGCCACTCCAAGACAGGAATTCCCACTTCGCGCAGGTACTGGTAAACCAATGCAGCAGTATGTGGTCGGGCGTTGTCCTGCATAAGAGTGAAGCCCTCGCCTACAAATCAAACCATCGCCATCAAACAGCGATTTCAGTTTCTTCCAAACACCTTGTATTGTTTTTCGCACTTTGTATGTACATACAAAAATGAATCAATGGTCATCACCAATTTCGCTTTAGCTTTTTGATTTTTAACGCTAGTTGCTGCATCATCTTCGCCATCTTGCTTGTGAATATTGACGCCTTCCAAAATTAAGAAATTTTCAACTGCGAAAGACCACTCATCATAGTTTTCTCGCCCCTGCAGCTTGGGAACGTTAACTATGTAACTTGCAGCCATTTTACTTTTAGTTACATGAAAAATAAATTACTTTCACAAAAAAATGCCTGGGCCCATAATCTATCGAAACACACTTTTACGCGTTGTCATAGATTATTTTTCATAAAACAAAGACAATACAATGAATGAACGTCTACATTGTTTTACATTAATTTACGACAGATGTCGTTGCCTGTATCTAACTAAATAAGGTAATTTCGTTAATTATTATAATTCTAACAAGAACTGATTGAACAACCTTGTAGTATGATATACTGGCAATATATCAATGTATGTTTTTAGCTTAATAGTTTACTTTTTACCCCGGTTACGAATTATTAAAGTGCGAGTCGAACGTAATACGTGTTGACGCCTTGAGAGCGCGCGCGGGGGAACGACTTGCTTCTAATATGTCTCTGAAACGTTATAGAACCATCAAACGCTACTTACACTTTTGTGATAATACTAATTACAATAAAAATTACGGTTATTACAAAATAAGTCTCATTATGAAGCATACGCAACAAATGTCTTGATTAAGTCGAAGAAGAGAGATCATTTGCTGTTGATGAGATGATAATTCCATATAAAGGAAAAAAAGGTGGAAGTAGGAAGCAGTATGATCCAAAGAAACCTAATAAGTGGAGATTTAAGTTTTTGGTGAGAGCTGGCATTGTGTATGATTTTTTTCCTTATGATGGCGCTAACACTTTTGCAACAACAGAATTTTCCGAGTGGGAGGAAGATTATCTTGATGTTGGTGGAAAAAGTGTAGTCAAGCTTTGCAGATCTATAAAAAATCCAGTTTTATGTTCCGTCTATTTCGACAACTGGTTTACTTCCCCGGAACTGTTATATTATTTAAGAAACGAAATAGGAGTTTTATCGTTAGGTACTATAAGAAAAAAAAGATTGCGGAACTGTAACCTTATGATTATGACCGACAAAGCAATGAAAAACAAAAGGACGCGGATCTTATGAGGTACTTTGTGACATATCAAAACAAGAACAAGATCTATGCAAAGCCCACAGCTCAATATCTTTATTTGAATCGGTCAAACGCATGGAACAGGCCTCGAACACCCAGAGCCTTTTTGATAAGTTAGTGGGTTGTTCCGCCTCATCTGTCTCTCACCCTGTAGTAACTATAGATCTTACCGGTGAAGATTTAATTACTCAGTGTCCCGCCTTAACAAGTCATAATAAAATAAAAAAAATACATTAAATGTAATAAATTGATTAGAAAGGCCCGTATGGCATTAAGAAAACTAAAAAAGTCTAAGTTTAACATTGTAAAACACCACAAAAAAACAAATACACTTGGTAACCCAATTAAAATCATATACCAGTGAATTAGAGCAAAGTCAGGCAAAGTATGAAATAGATACTCATCTTTTGCATACCGAGTTAATCTTTAAGGAAAAACTATTAAATGACATTTTTTTTAAATATGTTTCTAGTCAGGAACAACTAAATGAGCGAATGGTGGAGGCTGGTGAACTGTTGGACTTGGTTAAGTGCAACGCAGAGAGATACGAGTCTCTGACAAACAACCTCTCGTGCAAGCACACCGGCACGGCACCACAGCTTGTCCAGAGCCTCTTCCTGCTCCTGCTGTTCCTCTAGTCACTCAGCCATCAGCTGACGGTAATAGTAAGACGGTAAGGTAATAGTTTCAGATAAGATAGGAACTGGTTTTGGAACATTGTTGAATTATCATAACACTCACAATGTCACAAACGTGTGCTATCCTCATGCCCATTTCACCAATCTCATAACTTAAATAAAAGACTTGCAATTTAACAAGAATACAAATATTATTTTATTTGCTGGTAATAGTTTAGACTTGAAGAGAAGGGACATTGACACCTTACTTGGTTTAGATATAGGTAAAATAATGTTATGTGCTCTGCCATATGCAGACACATTGAGTAGGAAACAAAATAACATGGTTCATTACTTGAACAATACACTACACATGTAATCTACTCGTCATAGTAAAAAATGAGTGTTAACATTAATAATTTTATTAGTGGGTTTCAATTAACCCACAGTACTATGTATCTTCTTAGAAGATATACATTTTTAGTTGCTAGTTTATTAGCTTTTAATATTAACTCTGTTATAGTAAATATAACACAGAATAGGATACATAACAATAATGGAATTAATAAATTAATATAATAAACATAGATTACTGTTATTTCTAGGAATTTATAACTCAAAAATATTAAATATAATCACGTGACAGCAAACACCAATCAGGAGGTGTTAGGTCACTTGGTGCGCCCGCCATTGTTGTTGTTGACGTTTCAGTAGTAAATACATTAGTGATCGAGTAATTCGTGCTGATTATTTGCGTTTATAGCTTCTTGTTATTTAGTTTTGCCAATTATTTTACAAGATTACGATAATTAGCGATAGTCCGGATTTAGTAAAGCAAATTCAACAAATCTACCGAAAATTGACGCTGTTATGCTCGGAACATTCTTTACATCTAACAGTGACTTTTGCTCTTCTGAATTTCGCAATGTTAAGACTTCAATGTAAGTAAACACAACTGTTAAACATTATTTAGTAAGTATTAATACAGATTTCCTTATTAATAATTTTATTTACTAATATACTGGCTTTGATTTTGAATTGGTTTTAGGTTAGATATTTTATGAAGTGTACAATGATTTAATAGTTACAATGCTTATTTAAGGTCTTCTCGAGCTTCGTACGGTGACGACGCTGTAAGCTATGTGCAGCTTAAGCGTGATGCCAACTTGTGTACTGTGAAGTGCAAAATATGCCCAGAACACAAAGTACACGCCAAACTATATGGATGCACCATGATCATTGACGAAGGCGATGATGTGATTGTTTCCGTAGAACGTGATGACTGTGTTGCTTCGAAAGGTGGTTGCAAACACGCAATCGCATTTTTATTTTGGGTTCGCCGTCGCAGCGAGGAACCATCATGCACATCAACTGAGTGCTATTGGAAGAAATCGAAGTTGTCTTGAGTGGGCAGCTCTATAAAATTTATCTCGGCCAAAGAAATGTCAAAGGGCAGTTCCTTATTGCCAGCAAATCAGTTAGTTTTGTCTAAATTCTTAGAAGAGGGAAGAAACAGAGAAGTGCAAAACTGTGAGCTTTTAAAATATCAACCAAACTATTCTCCAAGTGCAATAGAGGCACTTTCAATGCATCAGCTTGTGTTGAAATTGAAAGAGAAATGTGTTAATACATTTTTAAGTAAAATCTTTATAACATCAGACTTAATTGAGAAGGTTAAAGAAGAGACAAGGGACCAATCCAAAAGTAACCTTTGGTTCGAGTTAAGATATGGTCGGATAACAGCATCAAGAGCTTTTGAAGTCAGTCGTTGCAAAGTTGGCGATGGCACTCTAGTATCATTAATACTAGGTGGTAAAATCCCTGACACAAAACATATGAAACGTGGCCGTATGCTTGAAGATCAAGTCAGTAAGACAGTAGAAGAAATGCTGAATAAGAAAATCAAGAAGTGTCGATTAGTATTAAGTAGCCAATACCCTATGATTGCTGGTTCTCCAGATGGGGTATGTGATGATTGTATAATAGAAATTAAATGCCCTGTTAGTATATAAACATACAAAAATTATATTAAGAATGGGCAATGCAATTACAAATGTATTTGACAGGGAAGAAAACTGGTTTCTTTTGTGTAGCTGATCCAGATTATGAAACAAATAAAAAAGTAGATATAATAAGTGTGAAATATAATCATGAATATGTTGAAAAAATCATCAATGACAAATTAATATATTTACCCATTATTATATAAAAATATAATATAACTTGATATTGATAAGTAGGTTTGTAGGTAATATGTTCTTAATAAATAAACAATATTTTTGTATCAACTTGTTTTATTGTATTAAAGAGTCTTGCAAATTAACTAAACCACATGCTATCATGATATATTACTATGTCATCGAGTATTTTAATAAAGTTGAAATTTATACATGCATGTGGTTTTAACATGCAAAACTCTCGTAAGCGACGAATTACACGTTCTATGTGTATAAAGTGTAAGCTAGCTACTTGTTTAGTTAATCTTGCTTCTTTTTTATTCATTTTCACTCCACTTTCAACACTTGGAGGCCTTACCAATGTTACTCCTGACTTGTGTAGATATTGTTCCAAATGTTTAAAACCTCTATCTGCCAAACACAATGACTCAACTAGTAAGGTGTCTGTCATTCTGCCACCAAATCCAGGAGATATATAATTTATTAATCCATTAAGTGTACAGGATATAAGGTATATAAGGTATACACCTGACGCATTTATCGGGGCTATAAAGGCGGCACGGAAAAAAAGCGACCCATTTCATGTTAATGAAATGTGCTTCGATGATTTTTTTGATTGGAAAAGTATATGCACTCAAATGAACTTTGCAATAATGAAAGATGAAGACAATAACACTGTAAAACTGGCTGAACTGAAGATGATAAAAGTTCAAAGCTCTGATCCCGATGCCATATTTTTTAAAGTATCATACGCTGACGAATTATTCAAGAAAGCTATAGTGGTGAAAAAAAAGAGAAATCATAATAGCCAAAGCATTAATTTAGGTTTGCAAAAGGCCTATCTTCAAAAACCTGGACTAGCAGAGAGAAAAAAAGCCGATCTCATGGATTTGGTCAATAAAAACCTCATTCCTAGATACCACAAGCCATTTTACGAATCATTGTAATAAGACTGATTAAGTACTAAGATTTTTGAATTGTACTTTTTAGAAATATTTAATTGCTACTTTTAAAATTATACGTTTTTATTGGTATTAAGAGAATTTGTGATTCTATGTTTATGAAGGGTGATAGCAATGTTCATATTTTGAATTTCTAAGTACTATAAAACTGGGTGCCATAATTGTATTAGAAGACGTTAATTACTTGATTTTTTTATTTGTACAAGTACATTTTTAGTTACCTTAAAATTTTAATTAAAGAGAGTACTTAGTACTATGTGATTGATTGATCTCTTGTTGATTATTCCATTGTTGTCTCGTCCGAAGATGATGAAAGTTACTAAGGTAGTATATTTCCATGTTACCTGAGGGCGTCACATAAAGTTTAAATCCTCAAAAATAAAAAATATCCGAACGCTCCCATTTCCAGTTCACCGTTCTATTATCTGTGGACTTCATTCGTTTTTTATGTCACTCGAGGCGTCACCGCTCCCGCTAAAATATTTTATTAATAAGTGATTATTAGTGTCTTTTAGTGTTCTTTTCAGTTGTTTTACGAATAAAATGGGAAAACACAAAGACGTGGACAAAGAATTAAGGAGATTGAGGAGAAAACTTCAAAAATTGGAGGAAAAAACCAAAGGTTAGTTACTGACGCCAAGCAATGGCGCCAATTTACCTTCAAAACTTTGTAATTATGTAGTTTTGCACACTTTTTTGCTCTATATGATTGTTAAAACTGAGAAGTGAAGTGAATTTTTCCCTAAAATAATTACTTACATAACTCGATAGTTGTTGCTGTATTGATACGAGTACCGAACAACTTTTTTCGAGTGGTAAGTTGGCGGCGAAAACTGCAAACTGACAAAAAAGTTGTTGCTATACTGGCAGAGTATCGACCAACTCAGCTCAATTCTACACGCAAGTCACTGATTGTTGTTGCTATACTGTCAGAGTATCGAACAACTAAAGAAATTTTTAATTTTTACACGCAAGCCCCACGCGGCAGGTGTTGCTGTGCAGGTGCTGTTGTGCAAGGCAAAAGTGTAATATCCACCATTGTTCTGGATACAGGGCCTTCACGAAGCCGGTCATCAAGTACTCGTCCTCGATCACGACACCGGTCTACAAGTGCTCGTTCCCGATCGCGACACCTGTCACCAAGGACCCGCTCCCGATCGCGACACCTGTCAACAAGGACTCGTTCCCAATCACGAAATCAGTCACCAAGATGTTTGACCCGCTCACCAAGTGTACTATGCCACACTCCATCTCTTAGTGCAATACAACAAAATACATTCAGCAATACAACTAATAAATACAGCAATACAACCTTCAAATATCCAAAACATAGAAATCTCTCAAGTGTTGGTAGATGAAGTCCCTGAGACAGTACCAAATGATACGGAGGTGAATGGACAGCAGCAAGAGACTGGACCTATGGAAATTGATACTGATATTATATCTGCCATGGGCGCTGTGGAAGAAGAGCCTGTAAATGGCCCTTCAGCTCACAATGAGATTGTGCAACGCTGGACACCTATTCTAAGTAAAGGTCTGAAAAAAGAAGACAAGGCTATGTTACTAAAAGAATATGCTCCTTTTCATAACATACCAGCAATGGTACCCCCAAAATTGAATCCAGAGTTGTCAGCTGCCGTATCGGAGCCCGTAAAGAAAAGAGATATAATTATAGAATATAGACAGAAAAATGTAGCTGCTGCCCTAGCAGCCGTTGTCCTTGGTTTGGAGAGCTTTATGTTTTATAATAAAGTTGAGGGAATAAAAAGATTTAACGATGCTGCGAAGATTTTATGTGATTTATTACATAATGAAACGCAGAGCAGAAGGGCTCTCATTGCTAACGTGATTAACAAGGAATTGAAGGACTCTTTACAAGGTAATCCGGACGCGTTCCTCTTCGGTGAAGGCCTCACTGAAAGAATCAAGGTGGCCAAGGCTGTCCAGAGGTCCGCTCAGGATTTGGGCACTACAGCAGCTGCTGTTAAACAAAATGTCCGTAATCGACCTTTAAACTCGCGGGCCCCTCCTCAACCCAACAGGCGCTTGGGGTTCAACAAGACAAAGACCGAGAACCAACAGAGTGGAGGGGGGAAGAAAACTTATTCTCAGAAGAAAGTGCGACGACCACCGCCGCCACCCCGACACCAGCGCGAACGGAGTTATCATCCACGCAAATGAACCTACACAAAGAGGTAGGCAGATTACCCTATTTTAAAGAAATATGGGAAACAATTACAGATGACCCTGTAATTCTTAATTGGGTGTCTGGGTATTCACTTAATTTTATTAAAACTCCTTATCAAGGAGATACCCCACTTAAATTTTCTCAATCTGAGACAATTCTTATTAAAAAGGAAATTGATGAATTACTTAGAATTAAGGCTGTTCAAAGTTGTATACCAACGAAGGACCAGTTTTGCTCACCCATATTTTTAGTACAGAAACCAAATGGAGAATACCGTTTTATTTTAAATCTTAAAAAACTAAACCAATTTATGCTGCCTGAACATTTCAAATTAGAAGATTACCGTACAGTTTGCAAGTTAATACAGAAAGATGATTATTTGGCAACAATTGATTTAAAAAATGCTTATTATATGATAAACATAGACCTTAAATGCAGGAAGTACCTCCGATTTTATTTTTATGGTAAATTATACCAGTTTACAGTCCTACCATTTGGTCTCTGTACAGCACCTTTTCAGTTTACAAAAATTTTCAAACCCATACTCTCGGTGATAAGAAAAAGAGGAATAAGAGTGGTACAATACCTTGATGATACCTGCATCATTGCAGAATCATATTCAGAATGCAAAAATCAAGTAAATTACATTCTTAATCTTTTTGAAAACCTGGGTTTTTTAGTAAATTATAAAAAATGTAATATTACAACAGTGAAGATATGATAATTTCAATTGACCAGGAAAAAAGACAGAGATGTTTAGAGTTACTTTCAAAACTTAAACATAGAATTTCAATTAGGCTCAAGTTTTAAGAACATTAGTTTCTGTTTGTCCTGCCATTAGATATGGCATGTTATATACTAAACATTTAGAAAGAATTAATTATTTATCACTTTTGTCAAGTAATGATAATTTTGAAAGTATCATAACATTACCTAATAGTTGCCAAGAAGATATAGCATGGTGGCACACTAATATAAAAACAGCTATGTGTCCTATAAGGAAAAATAAATTTTGTTTAGAAATTGAGACTGACGCGTCTCTTACAGGATGGGGTGCAAGATGCAATGACAAAACTGCTAGTGGTCCATGGACACAAGAAGAGGCAAAGCTTCATATTAATATGCTAGAACTTCATGCAGCATTCTTAGGATTAAAAAGCTTTGCTAAAGACGAAAACATGACGAAAACATCTTCGGACGAGACAACAGGAATAATCTCAATCGAACGGCGCTTACAGGTAAGCTAGTTTGATTGTTCAATTATTGTGCCTTAAACTAATCTCATTGTGTAAGTAAGCCATTGTTTTCGTAAATTTGTATTTTTTAAATACAAGATCTTTATTTTGATAGTGCGTTTTATTTAACTTATCACACAGCCTTACATCAAAATTTAACATCTTCAATGTGATATATCAATATGTTACAAGCATTTTGTGACATATTTTCAATAAAAACGTGACATGTGTGTCTGTGTTTTTTTTAATCAGTTTTTTTACTTATTTCATATTGAACTGAGTTTTATTTTGCTTATTTTCAGAAAGCACATTAATTACCGCAACAATTTAATTGTTTTCCGACATTAAAATTATCAATATTTTAGAATTTATCAACGCTTAAATGTTTAAAATAGCTCTCCTGTAAAGTTGTGGTTTAAAAAATATCACGTTGTTCTTGTAAAGAGGCGATATGTTATAAACCAAACAGTTTAAGTAGCTATATTTTAATAGTCCGAGTCACCAGTAGGTGGCGCTGTTGTATTCCTCCAAACTTGGCAACACTGTCTTAGACTGTCAGTTGATCTGTATTACGTTAATTAATAAATCGACAGTTTCATATACAATCCTCTATTATTTTACCATTAATCCATCAGGTTATGGGCCCAGGATACGTAATAATATCGAATACGTAATTATTTCGATAAAAAACACATATTCGTCATGCCGGTTGGTGATGATGTCGGCGCCGGCCGAGCCGGCGCGAGTGCCGTATCTACTGCAACGAGTTCTGGAATTTCCATCAATTTTAAGAAGCTCAGCGGGATTTCTAACTACGGAAATTGGAAATTTTTGATGCGTATGTATTCAATACATGAGGACTTATGGGACTGTATCGAGGAATCAACGCCAGGTCAACCCAAGGTCAACGACGCACGTAAACAACAAAAGGCTCTTGCAAAGATATGTTTGATGGTGCTGCCTGCGTCATTTTCGCATGTACGGAATGCAACTACCGGGTATGAAGCATGGACCAACCTAAAAACGGCTTACGAAGACAGAGGATTGTGCAGACGTCTTGGACTGCTGCGTTCGTTGTTTGGATTAAAATTAGAATAATTCAGTGATATGGAAGCGTACCTTTTGAAGATCACCGATCTAGATCAACAATTACGAGACATAAACGCTCCATTAGAGATGATGATTTTCTATCAGTGTTGATGTTGAGTGGATTACCGCCAGATTATGACCCACTCATCATGGCGTTAGAGAATTCGAACATTAAACTGAGCAGTGAAACCGTAAGGCCTTTCTCCCATTACGATACCCCCGCGCGACTCTAGTCTTGAATACTCGAGTAGAATACTAGTAGGATACTTGGTGGCTAACCGACGCTCGCATATTATGCCACTAAAAATGACTAAATTCATCATTTGTGCAAACTCGTTTTTTGTGGACGGACGTTATGTCCAGCAACTCCAGTGACGATGAAGGTCTCGCAGTTTTTCTGTTTTATAGAAATAGAAGACGTCAACGCAAGAGAAAATACTGGATTCATCCATATATTGAAAGAAACATAAATTGTAGAGTTTTTGTAGCCGCACAAGAGCTACAATATGATGATAAGAAGTTTTTATCATTCTACCGAATGTCTAAAGAGACCTACTTGCATCTTGTTATGTTATTAAAACCTGCTATACATCAACGAAATACTAAATTTAGAGAATGTGTCAGTGCGGAAGAAAGGATTCTGATAGCCCTTAGGTAAATAATACTTCATTATGACTGTTCACTAAACTACTAAACTACATGCTAAAATATAACGATGTCGGACGGCGGAACGCGGGCAACAACGCAAGCGCTGCGCCGGTATGGAACGCCGCACTCTTCACTAAGAAAATGGCGACGAATCACGACTGAACGAAATTCTTTTCTTCCACTATTTAATCTTGTTCAAGAGTTAATAAATTACTGTTATTAACACCGGTTAGTTTAACTACAAACCTCCTCAACATTTGGTGACCCCGACGTGATTTAAGAAACTGAAGACAACAGCGGCGCTAACACGAACGACATAACCTACGAAACCGCGTGGCGTAAGGTGAAAAAAGGCTTCTGTGGTTTGTGGTTTCTGCTCACAGGGAAGTACGCCCAGTTTTAGTATAATATACTTTCACAGCCCGCTACCGTCTTTCATATAACTATATTGGAGTCAGATAAAATTACTTCATAACTTACTTTTCCCATAAACTAATACTAAGCCAGTTAATAACTTTTTTGCACACTCAAAAGAAATTCCTGTAACTTTCTATATTACTCTCTCCTTTAAGTGCTTAGCTATGCACTAGAAATACTGCACTGCTTTCTATGCACCTCGCTTACGGGACCACCCTGGCATTTTTTACAGCCGTCGAAACATACACTGCTTCTTGGTTGCCGTCGAGGTGCGCTGCTAACTGCTAAGAAAGATTATCTACTCTGCACGACCTGCTACCTGTGCTGTGTGCCCTGCTTTGCTCGTGATCTGCTGACCTGAGTTGCCGCAGCTAAGTTTATTGTCGTAGCTACTGCGCGACTTGCACGGTTTGGCTTTTTATTATTAACCTAATACCTGGTTTGATACTGCTTCATACTTATTCTTGACCGGTCTGTTCAGTTACTTGTGTTTTGTGTTTACTATGGCTGCGGAATTAAAATCTCTCATTCAGCAGCGGGGTACTATTAAGTCTAGAATAACTATTTTTTCTAAATATTTAAATACTGTCAAGCTAATAGATACTGAATGTCTGCCTAAACAAATACTTGTTGAAACTGAGTTGAAATTATCTAGGTTTAGAGAGTTATTCAATCAGTTTGATGATTTAAAAATTAAAATTGAAAGTTTGGCTCCGGAACAATTAGAAGAAAATGAAATAATTGAAAGTGACTTTTGCTCGAATATTGCTACAGCTTAAATTTTAATTGATACTCATACTAGCCGTGTGCTACCTGTAAATTCAAATTCTGGTTCAACGTCTGGCGGTCAACATGATGCACAAGGAAGCCGGAACTCTAACATTAAGCTACCAACTATTAAGCTTCCTTCCTTTAAAAAATAATACTAGTGGTAAATTAAGTGGTCAACTTACTTGCTTGGAATTAAATAATTCACTGCTGTTTTTAGCTAAGGCCGCACAAAAGGAAACCTTTTATAAAGAAATTCACTCACTTGAAACTTTTAATAAAATAAATACTAAGTCACGTGTTCTCTCTTTAAATCCTTTCTTAGATGAAAAGCGCATATTACGTGTCGGTGGACGCATTGACAATGCTTCTCATTGTCCTTATGGGAAAAAACATCCTATTCTACTAGACCCCAAACACACTTTCACTAAACTTTTATTTGAACAAGAACACCTTCGTCTATTGCACTGTGGCCCGCAGCAACTTTTAAATTCTATTCGTGAGCAATTCTGGCCCATAGGGGGCAAGATATTAGCTGCGACTACCGTGAGAAAGTGTATTCGTTGCTTTAGATTCCGAGCTAAGCCTTTGAATCCCATAATGGGAAATTTACCTCAGTCTAGTGTAACTCCTGCTCCGCCATTTGAAACTTGTGGTACAGATTTCCTGGACCTTTTTTAATCTTAAATCGGAAAGGTCGGGGTGCTAAGACTTCCAAGTGTTACTTATGCATATTTGTATGTTTTAGTACTAAAGCTGTGCACTTGGAAGTCGTTAGTGACTTGAGTACCGATGCCTTCATTCTATGTTTACGTAGGTTTATTTCACGACGCGGTAAACCCCACACAATTTATTGCGATAACGGTAAAAATTTTGTCGGGGCTAACAACGAACTGAACAGACTGCTTAAGCGAAGTGAATTATCAATCAGCGACTACGGTTGCAAAGAGGGCATCACTTTTAAATTTTCACCAGCATATGCACCGCACTTCGGCGATATCTGGGAGGCGGGGGTCAAGACGGCTAAATATCATTTAAAACGGATAGCGGGTAACTGTAGTTTGACCTTTGAAGAGATATACACTCTTTTTGCCCAAATTGAGGCTATCATGAACTCTCGACCCATTACTTCTATGTCTGTTGACCCATCTGATTTGTCAGCCATTACACCGGGGCACTTCCTAGTGGGTAGGCCTTTAACTTCACTTCCTTCACCTGCCACTGAGCGAGCTAGCCTCAATCGATACCAGCTAGTTGAACGCTTGAGGCAACACTTCTGGGCCAGATGGAACAAGGATTACTTATCATCCTTGCAGCAACGAGTGAAGTGGCAGCATAAAGAAAACTCTGTTCAAGTCGGCGATCTAGTTCTAGTACTGGATGAGCAACTACCACCTATGAACTGGCTTCTGGGCCGCATTGTCAAGACATATCCAGGAGCGGATGGCGTCTGCAGGGTAGTCGACGTTAAAACTAGGAGCGGCGTCATTCATAGGCCCGTTTCCAGGCTTGCAGCCCTTAGATATTCCCAAGAGCTCCTTGGGGAACATGTCCCCAAGGGGGGGGAGGATGTTCACTAAACTACTAAACTACATGCTAAAATATAACGATGTCGGACGGCGGAACGCGGGCAACAACGCAAGCGCTGCGCCGGTATGGAACGCCGCACTCTTCACTAAGAAAATGGCGACGAATCACGACTGAACGAAATTCTTTTCTTCCACTATTTAATCTTGTTCAAGAGTTAATAAATTACTGTTATTAACACCGGTTAGTTTAACTACAAACCTCCTCAACAATGACATTTGTAGGTGATCAAATGTTTATTAAATTTTAATATGTAAATACTTTATAGTTATTACAATTCTTCCTCTGATAATAACATAGGTATGGATTCATAATAAAGTGTGGCAGTATTTGATTGTGCTACATTCAGACTTTCGTTTATCGTAATTGGCGTACTTATTACCTCGGCAGCACTCATCGGTGAAGGAGTAGAACAAAGTGTGATGGGACTATTAATATTTTCACTACTTTGGTCCATTATTCGTCTATCAATGCAAGCACTCTTCTCTTAAACAGTCTTCTTTGACTATCAGTCATTTTGTTCACGTCCGCTAGTAAACTCAGTAAAAACATTTTGTTTGAATTTTCAGCACTGTCACAGTTATCTAGAATTTTAGATCGTTTCAATTTAAAATAAGCTGAAATGTCGTTCTCGGCTTGAGTTTTTTCCAGCTTCTTCCGTTTTTTAGTATTATTTGTTGATGGTGGTGGTGGTAATTGCTGTTGCGAGATTGGTTGAGTGCTTGTACTAGTAGAAGGAAGAGATGATTGCTGTTGCGAGATTGATTGAGTGCTTGTACTAGTAGAAGGAAGAGATGATTGCCGTTGCGAGATTGGTTGACTGTTTGTACGTACATTTTTTGTGAACTGTGTTTGTTCGTATAGTTCAGGATCAGGTGTCTGTTGTTCTATCGTCTCTTTCAAATTCCCTGATGGTTTTCCTGCTATTTTTATGAAAGGTACAGTAAATTGCATATAGTCTGATAAGTAGTATGGTTTTTTTTGTGCAGTACCTGCTCCACTTTTTGGCGGTTTCAAGTGGTGAACAAATCACTACGTAGATTTTTCACTTTTCTTTAGCTTCTGGTCCTGAAAACTAACCTTAGTATCAATTATTTTTCAGATATTTGGGGTCAGGTTGTACGTTTGTAAGCCTAGGATTGTATTTTGCAAGAGGAGATAATACAATTTGTAAGGTCATAGCTGAAACTACAGTAATAATATGGAAGATAATAAATGGAGACTACATGCCATTACCAGATGTGCAACATTGGAAAGACATTTCTGATCGTTTTGATCGCCTCTGGAATTTACCCAACTGTTTAGGGGCATGTGATGGTAAACACATCAGAATAGAAAAATTACCTAATTCGGGATCAAGGAATTTTAATTACAAATCCTACCATTCGATAGTATTAATGGCATGTTGTGATTCCGATGGACTATTTACTCTAATCGAGACTGGCTATACGGGCAGGAACAGCGACAGCGGAATTTTTTGTGCTTCCAGGATCAAACGTTGGGTAGAACATGGACATCTTAATATTCCTTTACCTTCCAAACTTCCTAATGATCAATTTAACTATGAATTTCCATACTATTTTATTGGGGACGAGGCATTTCCCCTTCTATCTTACTTCATGAGACCATATCCTCAAAGAACCTTGAATGACTTGAAAAGGGTATTTAACTACAGAATAAGCCGAGGGAGGAATACCATTGAATGTGCTTTTGGGATGATGGCTGAAAAATTTCCAGTATTAAGTACTGCTATAAGATGTCATACAATAGAAAAAGTAACAAATATAATAAAAGCAGTATGTATTTTACACAACTATGTTCGAAAACGTGAGGGTATACTATATAGTCCGAGGGAGTTGATACAGAACAGATTGCTCACTATTCCCATTATACAACCTCATAATATAGAAATAACGGCAACTATGTCACCAAAAAATCAACGAAATTATTTAGCAAACTACTTTATATCTGAGCAAGGTTCATTGCCTTGGCAATACCAATCCTGTTTGAAAAATGCAATGTAACATTTAATAATAAACTATGTTTGGATACAAACAAAAAAATCTACCTGTTATTTGAATTTTTTTCCCAATTTCAGCCCAAGTCTTGTCTATTGTATTTTTCCGCATGTAGTCAGGTAAATTGTAGTTATATAAACAGGCATGTTTTTCAACTTCTTGTACAAAATTAATATTTGTTTCTTGCTCCGCCGCCATCTTGTCAAACCGTTCGCGCGACGCGACGCACAAGCGACCAACACGGCGGGTATCGCGAGACTAGTCGCGAACGCGTAGAATACCAGTATCGTAGTGTGCGAGTCTCCATATGAATGTATGTGAGATACTTTGCGGCGACTAGTCATGGCTTAGTCTCCGAGACTAGAGTCGCGCGGGGGTATCGTAATGGGAGAAGGGCCTAAGAAGTAAATTATTACAAGAATATTTACGAAGAGGCAATGACAGAACTGATGAAAGTGTATTACTAACAAAACAACCTCCAAAAAGTGTAAACAAACATTTCACAAAGTTAAAGTTAAAGTATTTTAATTGTAAAAAGCTAGGACACATCGCTAAAAACTGTCTTACTAAAACTAACAAAAGTGTCAAAAACAGTGAAAAAGCCCGGAACAGGACATTACTTACGGCTTTAGCAGTGGACATTAACTGTAATGCGTGGTATGTTGATTCTGGTGCTACTTGTCATATGACAAACAACAAGAACTTGTTAAAGAATTATGTTGTGGACACTCCACGGTTAGTGACAGCAGCGAACAATCAAAAAATGAAAACCTGCAAAAAGAAAGTTATTAAGTGTTATCGTTGCAAGCAAATCGGGCACTACAAAAATAAGTTTACACTAATTCAAGGCATGAAGAAAAACAATTCGAATGTTTTTTCTGCGTTCCTTTTACGTGAATCCTGCAAGAAAGATGATACGGGTGCAAGTGTGCATATAACCTCAAATGTAAACAGTATTCGGAACCCATCAGAAAACACGAGTATAAGGGAGATTACAGCTGCTAATAATGGAGTGATGCCTGTATTATGCTCGGGTGATGTTGATATTGTTATCATATCGAATTGCAGATATAATATCACAGTGAAAGACGTGTTATGCGTGCCTAGTGTTGCAACGAATCTGTTATCTCTGAGTAAATTAATACAGAATGGAAACAGAGTGGACTTTCAGAAGACTTGTTGATATAATTATAACAGTAGAAATCAACTTGTTGGAGAGGCAAGATTAGTTGATTATCGTCGGAAAAATTCCTACACATTAGCCCTTTTTTAAATTTGGAAACAAATAAAAATGGCTAGGGGCCAGGTCTGGACTATAGGGTGGGTGAACAAGTGGTTCAAATCCATGCGTGCGCAGGTATTAGGTTAAACATTGGGTATTGGTGCTAATATGGTTGCAACAGCTTTAAAGAAGGTTGAGACTGATGGCGTTATAACACCGGATGCTAGAGGTGGGTGGGTTAATCGTAAACTAGTCATAGATTCGAAAAAGACGAAAAGCGTTTGTGATCATGTTAGAAGTTTTCAGCCAATTAAATCGCATTATGTTCGGAGCCACACTTCTAAACTTTATTAAGTCGAGTCATTATCCTATGCCCGTATGCTTGTTCTTTATAAAAAGTATATTGTTGATTTTGTCTCAATGTGCAGTGATCCAGCAAAATCTTTACGCCAGTACCAGAATATTGTAATTAAACATTTAAATGTAGGTTTTTATATGCCCCGAAAAGATCAATGTGATTTTAAATTTACCAAAGCCAGTTTCGGAAACGGAATCTAAAACCTACAGCGACCATTTGCTTAACAAGAACATTGCCCGTGAGCTTAAGGTGAAATTCAAGAAATTATCTGAAACAGAACCAAAACAATAACAACTACTTATGATTTTCAAAAAAAACCATGGGATACCGCATAGTCAAACTAGCATTCTAACTAATATATAAAAATAAGTCGGGTTATCTCCTCTGATAATTTTTCTCCAGAACGCACGAACCGATTGACACGGTTTTGTGTTTGTTGAAAAGGTCTCGAGCTTCGTGAGGTTATTAGCAAGGAAAATTTAGGGAAAATGTAAGAGAAAAGCAGGAAAACAGGGATAATCATTTTTTCACAAGCAGCGCCATCTCTGATGTACAGAATGTACTACAACAGCGCCAGTACGTAGTGACATATTCGTTGGAAAGGTCTTGCGCTCCGTGAGGTTTATAGCAAAGAAAATTCAGGAAAAAGTTAAGAGAAATAAGTGAATAAAATAAATAAATAAATAGAAAAGTAGGAAAACAGGGAAACTCATTTTTCACATGCAGCGCCATCTTTGATCTACAGAATGTAATACAACGGCGCCATTACGCGGTGACACGAACGTCATCCTACTGTGGTATATTTATCGGTGCATAAGGAGAATGGTTAACGAGTATATTCCACGCCTTTTAATGTTGCTCAACGTGCTGAAATACCTCCAGCAACAACATTGACCAGTTTCTTTGCGACCTGCAAGAGCGATCCTTTTGCACGAACTTTGCTTTACTCGGAAATGCCACGTTATTACACTTTGAATGCTTAATCTTCACATGCAGCACGATATGTTAGAAATATCAACATATCGTACTGCATGTGAAGAGATCAAGTTACAAGAAAACGATACCCATTGGGATACGTCAATCGTTAAAGCAAATTATATCTGCTTCTCCAAGTCAGATAGTATCTGACTGATACGTACATTATTTGCTATCATTACTTCGCCAAGTTTTTCATCGAACCCATCTAACCTGTGGCACAAATACAAGGGTGATATGGTAGAAGATATTTTACAACAGATTTGTATCAGTTCAAGAAATTCAGATCTTGAATTGAATGAGGAGACACATAATCGGGCCTTGCTCTTGATCGATGACATGTGTTTGTCAGTCAAGTTCGGAACGCCAGCACCAATCGTGAAATGGCTGACGCATTTAATCGAGAATTGGAACGGGAGCGTGAATATGATCACTAGGAATGAGATTTAGTACTTCAAACGAATGAACCTCTAATGAATCCCCAACAAAAGGAAGTTTATGATACACTAGCTGACCCTGCAAACTTCGTTTCGCTGACAAAAATAATATGAAAACTATAATTTATTTATGATACTTATGCTGTAGTAGTATAGTAGGTACAGGTTGCTACAGATTATTGTTATTATTTTAGTGCATTTAAGAGAATACTTGCATTACAAACGAAGGTGTCGGATTCTCAATCAAAACATAGTAACCCATTTATTAAACTGTTTTCCAAATTTGGTTTGTGTAAGGCTGATTATGCACGTCATTATTAAGAGAGTGCACCAGAGTATTGAACACATACTGGAGCACTTATTTACTTCATTTACGGTATCGACCTCGCCGAGCCCGAATTCGCCGCCACCATCCCGTCCGCGCTGCCAACCGTCTGAGGGAAAGTCGCGTAGCGGCGGAAAATTCGTGTTCCAATAAAACCGTCTTAACTTTTAAAATACTTGTCCGATTGTAATACTATATTAGACAATTGTATTCTTTACATAATGCTAATTAATATTTTGACATTAATTATGATATCGATTTATAATGAATTAGCAAAAGAGCCTTGCAAGTAGATGTTTTTTTTTTTCGAAATATATGGTTATTGTTCGTTAACCATTAAAGATAGATATATACTGTTGCGGACTTTTTTGTAGGTAATAATGAATACTATAAATATGTATAATGTTATTTTTATCTATTATCAATACTTTTCAAGCGCAGCCGCAAGCGAAATAATATACAGAGTAGGTACAGATTATTTTTAACTATTGCTTCATTCCTATTGGTCGCAGAGTGATATTATGTAGCCTAAAACGTTCTTCGATGGATGGTCTAACCGACACAATAATATTTTTTTCAATTCGAACCAGTAGTTCATACAATACACATGGTAAAAATCGATAGTACAGGAGAACAAAAATTCAGACTAGTTATAGATCAAAGGAAACTTAACGTTTAAACAATAGAAGACAAATACCCGCTACCAAATATAGACGACATACTAGATAAACTAGGACGTGCACAATATTTAACCACCTTAGATCTAGCATCCGGCTACCATCAAGTAAAAACTGCTTCTTAAAGATCTACATCTTTAAGAAGCATTTTTTACTTAAGAACCTAAAATTCACAACAACAAAATAGAACGTGGCCATTTCGAATTTTTAAGAATGCCTTTTGGCTTAAAAAAACGCACCCATTACGTTCCAAAGACTGATGGACGCAGTATTGCAAGTAATAGATAATGTACTTACAAATCTAGACGACATCATTATTCCAGCTTTTTACAGGAACATCTAGAAAAATGCAAACAAGTCTTCGATAGATTCCGTACCCACAACCTTAAAATGCAACTGAACAAATCTGAATGTTTACAAAAGCAAGTTAAATTTCTAGAACACACAAAACTTACTGACAACGAAGATAAAATAGAAGCAGTAAAAAAAATTCGAATCCTTAAAACGCAGAAAAAAATAAAATCATTCTTAGGACTAGTAGGCTATTACAAAAAAATCATACAAGATTTTGCTAAACCAACAATACCTTTAACCAAATGCTTAAAAAAAGGTGGCAAATTAACGTTAACACAAGAATATATACAAGCTTTCGAAAAATACGAGGAATTTACAAAACCATTCATTTTAACAACAGACGCTTCAGACGTAGCGTTAGGTGCAGTACTATCGCAAAGTAACCTAGGCACCGATAAACCAGTAGCTTACACTTCATGTACACTATCTGATGCAGAATAAAGGTACAAAGGTAAGGAGTAGTATGGGCAATAAAATATTTCCGACCCTATTTTTACGGAAAACGATTCACAATATATACAGATCACCGCCCACTAACCTGGATTATGTCTATTAAAGATCCAAATTCTAAACTTACACGATGGCGCCTAAGACTCGCTAAATACAATTACGACAATATAAAAAAGGTAAAGCGTTTGCTTTACCTTTTTTATATTGTGTCCTTTTGTATAAGTGTCGTAGATAGTGCATCTGCATTAGTGTTTACTAATGCAGATGCACTATCTACCAAGAATATCTATCAAGAATACAGATATTACATCACAACGAATGAAATCCGCACACAAACACACAACCTAGTACTTCATTCAAACTACAACACCAATTTAACCAAATTAGACCTAGAAAACAAAACGCTACCCAGCATTCCAATAAGCAATTTGGCTCAGTAATTTGGAGATGTGTAAATAGAAAGTGTCATGGTGGTATGGTAACAATGAATAATAGTGTTCAAAAAATTTTAAATCGTCATAACGTTTCCAAACCTAGCCCACCACACATGCCCGTCATTGCAACTCCTGTAAGCCAGGATCTACAATGAGACCAACGAATACCACCGAAAAAGTTAAGCTCGGTGTGTCCCAGGGAAAGTGATTGACTGTCTTGGAACCCGCAACGAAATTGAAATTCCACTTGTTATAGTACTTATCAGCAATTTCATACCATTTCTCCGTCGTTGGAATTGGCATGTGTTCGTCTTTCAGTGTACTCCACAAAATATTGCATGTCTCGCTTACCATCTCAGAAACTGTAGTGCGACCTAAGTGAAAATGAAACGCAAGAGACCTATAGGGTTCTCCAGTAGCCAAGCATCTGAAAAAAAAAAAAGTATTGAAACAACATATTGATATTTGACGGCATGGTTGGTGCAGTGGCTGAGCGATCGACTGCTGCGCTGCGTGTTGCGGGTTCGATTCCCGCACAGATCAAATATTTATATGACCTACAAAATAGTTGTTCCGGGTCTGGCTGTTTATGTATGTGAATTTAAATGTTTGTAAACGCACCCACGATACAGGATTAATTCCTAGTGTGGGGCAACGTTAAAAAAAAATAACTGCTGGTTTTTGTTTCAGTCAAAACAGTAAAAGCAAGAGAGAAAAATCTGGGAGCGTATTTTTTAAAGAATACAGTGCTGATAAAATATGTAAAAGTACGTGGCAGTATTATGATCAATTACTATTTTAAAAGAGCAAGAAGAACCAGAGCGAGAGCCCTGCGAGAGATTTAAATTGAAGTACAGATAATGATGATAATTATTCTATTACAACCGATACAACGATTGTCTGTCCGGACGTAGCTGAAGGGCAGTCTCTACAGTGCACGTAACAAATCGCAGCAAATCCAGAAATCTCCATTTCGAAAACTGTCTGAAGTTGCAATTCCAGTAAGTTACAAATCTTCCATATTTGATTATTATTATAATAATACAAGAATAATAGCATTTGCAATTTCATTTCTACCAAACTGGTCAACCGTGGCTCTTGAGAGAGGCAAGTGGAAGAAGAGTAGGGAGGCCTTTGCCCAGCAGTGGGACGTCTCAGGCTAGTAATAATAATAATAATAGCATTTGCTGAAGAAGAAAGCAGAAGACTTCTTCGCGACGTCAAACACTTAAACGTACCATCCGCTAAATATATCGGATGGTACATTTAAATGTGTGGTGAAGCCATTGAAACAGTAGTATGCTATTTATGGTGATTTAGGGAGTATCAGTGAAGAAAATAAGTTGTACCATTAATTTATGTACTATTAATGAACAAAAAGAAATCCACATATGAGACTGTGCTCTCTCTTATTAAATGACAAATTCCTATTTTATTCAGCACTGATTATGAGAAGGCGGCCATGAATGGTATCCGTAAAATATTTCCAAACGTCATATGCAATTTGTCATAGCTGAAGCAATTGCTCAGTTGGATTGTAAAATAATGTCACCAGCTCCTACACCAAACGATGTCATGCCAGTTAGCTCACCTAGGTCAATACAAACTCCCATAACAGAAATTACTCTTTCTGAAATTGAACCAGCACCAAAGCGCAGGCTATTCACAAGAAAAAAAGATAAAGGTAGATGACCAATGGTCCATCAAAACCAATGGTGGGATGTTATGCGTAAGAAAAATAAAAATTTAGGAAATGCCAGGGCTTACTGGAGTGAACAATTTGGTTATGATCACATAAAAATTACTATGCCGCTAAAAAAGTTTGAAAAAATAAGATCCACTCTCCATTTTGCCGACGATACGCTGTGCTTGCCCAAAGATCATCCAGACTATGACAGGCTATTCAAAATAAGACCTCTTGAGGAAACGCTCAACTGCCAGTTTGGGAAAGTTCCCTTAGACCAAAGGCTTTCCATAGACGAGCAGATGTGTGCAACCAAAATGAGCCATTACATAAAGCAATACATACCCAACAAACCCCACAAGTGGGGGTTTAAATTATATCTCATCTGCAGTCTACAAGAATATACTCATAGATTTGAGGTTTACAGTGGAGGGGGCTCCAAAAATAACATCTTACCTGGTGAGCCAGATTTGGGAGAGTCTGGCAATACAGTCGTCAGGTTAGCTAGAATGGTACCACGCAATGTGAATCACATTATATACTTCGATAACTTCTATACTTCTGTGCCTCTCGTCACCTATTTAGCTAAGGAAGGAATTTTCTCACTGGGAACAGTAAGAGTAAACCGATTGAGAAACTGCAAATTGCCTGAAAAAAACACTATAATGAAAAAGAACGTACCCAGAGGATTCTATGAGGAAAACGTGGCGACTGTGGATGATATTGACGAAGTGCTGTTGTGTGGAAAGATAACAAGCCCGTTAACCTTCTTTCCACTTACGTAGGAGCAGAACCAGCAACCACAGTCACACGCTTTGATAAATCGAAGAAAGAGAGAGTTGCTATTCCATGCCCCAAAATAATCAAGGAGTACAATGCCCACATGGGAGGCGTGGACTTATTAGACTCATTTATAGGTCGTTATCACATCACAATGAAGAGCCGCAAGTGGACGATGCGCTTATTTTATCATTTCCTGGACCTCGCAGTTATAAATTCATGGGTTATGTTCAAGAAGGTAAATAATATGAAAGGAAATGATCAACTTCTCAATTTGGGTACATTCAGGCTAGAACTTGCTGAAACCCTCTGCAAATTGGGTCTACCTGCAAATGGCGCTAAACGTGGTCGACCTAGTGGGAGCGCAATACAAAGAGAACTTGTAATGAAGAAGTTCCGTGGACCAGCTCAAGCAATTCCTTTGAAAGACGTCAGATTAGATCAGACATGTCATTGGGCAGTTTGGCTGGATAAGCAGCAAAGGTGCAAATTCCCGAAATGTTCAGGCTTTACATTTAAAATGTGCCAAAAATGTCGTGTATCTTTATGTGATACGAAAAAAAGCAATTGTTTTTATAAATATCATAATGTAGAATAAATAAATGCATTTCAAAAACAATATCCAGGGAAGGTGGGGGAATCACGGACGCGGGGCAATCGCGGACGTGTATGTTTCACTATGTTAGAAAAGGACGAAAGATATTTCGAGTGATGCAATCGCGAGTCCATCCCAGACGTAGTGCCACATTAAGTTGTGTAGTGACGACGCGCTCGTTTTACAAGGTATGTTTATTTAAAGATTTATCAACAATTTCATATAAATTTCGTACTAAAATTGAATAGTAGTATAATGTTTTAGGTTTTACATAGTAGTCCAGTCATTTGGTAGTTTTACCTGGAAAGTTTTCCGGGAGTTTCTAAAATTGGGCATTTTATAGATTTGGATATGCTCTTTTCGAATTTCAACTTTGCCACCTCGTACCACCGCCGCTCGCGCCGGTTAATGGTTATGGCCTATGGTTTAACTATAGAAATGGTACGAAAAATAGCATTCAAGGAGTCTGCAAAAAATTGTATGGGCTCTGTCCCAAGCACCAACAGACTTGGGACTAGTTTTAATATAATTATGAAGTCCCATAAAAAGACAAATATCGATTTTTTGTCCGTAAATATATGGGATTATTAAATAAAAAATAAAAACATTTTAGTTGGAAAAGGGTGTTTATTTTTTTAAATAACTACGTTTAGTTATTAATTACAACACACAATGGTTCAGCTGAACATTTTAGGTATTAATAGCAAAATTAATCAAGTGTATTATGTCAGCATGTATATTTTTGATAAAAAAAACAACATTTTAGGTTAGTATTTTTAAACATTTCTTTGTTGTTGTTAATTTACTATCAAAGGGCCTAATAAACAAGCAGAGGTCAGCAATAGCTGCAAACAAGCCGATATTGCACAGATAAACAACGTGAACACAGCGGAACGTACTGGACACGACTGAGGTGCGCGCGCGCATGTTAGCATGGCAAGGGGCGAGGGTACAGTGAGATTAGACCGTTATTTTACCTATGCGTCTCACGGCTGTTCTCTATTAATAGCTTTTTTTATAGTTAAATAGTGTGCCTTAAAATTTTTGTACTGAAAAAAGTGAACAAGAATTGTTTTTTTGCTCGTTAACCCCATGACTTACGGTGATGTCGTCATAATAAAAAATGATCATGATACCATGATGTATTAAATGACGTTTGAAATCTGTTGGTGCGTTGGGACGATTTTTTGCGTGGTCATTTGCCTAAGTAAATAATTTAAAGCACAATTTTGGCAAAACATCTCAAATGGCAGGAAAAGATTAGTTCTAAGGATTTAAGAAAAGGCATCCTAATATTTCACTACGTAAACCTGAGTCTACTTCTATCAATAGAATTACGGCTTTTAATGAAATAGAAGTGAAAAAAGAATCGTTTTTTAGACCAAAAAAATCGATTTTTTAAATCGATCTTGTGTACTGAATCGATCCATTGAATCGATATTTCACCCTCTAAAATCGAGGTTCGATTTTTCTGTTTCGATACAAACTTAGGCTGACCGCACATTGGAGTCACGACAGTTTTAAGACAGACTTGCCCCACATAGACATTTCTGCCTGATACCTGCTATAAACTAGACCCTATCAGAGATTTGTTTGAAGAAGTCGTAGCAGCTTATGAAAACTATTTCAGCTTATCTCATTATGTTACGATTGAAATTGGAGGCTTTTAGAGGTTGCTGTGGCTTTAGACAGTACATCCCATCAAAGCCCAATAAATATGGCATCAAAATTTATGCCTTGACAGACGCTAAAATGTTTTACACCACCAAAATGGAAGTCTACGTAGGAAAACAACCGGATGGCGCCTACAAAGTGGATAACTCGGCTATGGCATTGGTTTCACGGCTAAGCGAAGGTATTTATGGAACTGGACGTAATATTACATTTGATAATTTCTTCACGAGCATTCCTTTGCTGGATAAATTTGAAGCAGAGCACAGGCTGTCCGTGCTTGGGACAATTCGCAAAAATAAGAAGGAGCTGCCTAAGACTTTTACGGAGATACGCGGCCGGGCGATAAAGTCTTCTTTGTTCGGGTACCGAGGCAACTGCAGTCTTGTTTCTTATGTCCCTAAGAAAGAAAAAAATGTACTTCTTGTATCAAGCATGCATGATGATGACAAAATTGACGAGGTGACCGGCAAGCCCGAAATGATAATGGACTACAATATGACCAAAGGAGGGGTCGACACTGTTGACAAAATGTGCGCGACATATAACGTTGCTCGAAGCAGAAAAAGGTGGCCCATGGTGGTGTTTTATAGCCTAATGAACGTCGCAGGTATAAACTCATTTGTGATATATATGTCGAACAATCCCGACAAGAAAATCAGTCGCAGGGTCTTCATTGAAGCTTTGTCATACGACCTCATCAACGCACAACTCCGACGTCGAGCTCTGATTACATCCTTGCCCAGAACCCTGAGGCTTAGGCTCGTCGAAATATGTCAGTTGGATGGTCCAGAATCTTCAGCAACCACCAATAACAACAAAATTGGACGCTGTGGATATTGTTCAACCAAAAAAAACCGCAAGACACGTTACAACTGTGCCAAGTGCAAAAATACTTTTGTTTGGAACATGCTACAATGGTATGTGCTGATTGTTACTGTGAAGCTGATAACCAAGTGAATTTGTGATTTACATATCTTATAGCTATTGTTTTTTTTAAATAATAAAGTTTATTTGAGTTTTTTTTTTTGAAGAAATATGTTTTAGTTCTGTTTACTTAGTACATAAGAAAAATATGTCAATTTTGAAGGCTGTTTTGTATGAGACTGGTAGTCAAGTTAAATATATAATTAACAAGTTATAACATGATATGATTGTTTCATTATATCCTCTATTTTGAAAACAAAATATAATCTTTATAGGTTTTCATAGGAAAAAAATAAATGACAGCAGTTCAAACTATCGGTCTGTGAGACCGCGCGCGAGTATAGCTGTAACAAAAAATCACGCGAGTATAGGAAGGTTAACAACAGATAAAGAAATTAAAAAAAATAACAGCCATAGTCAGGGCCGTCTGTCATTTGTTTTTGTTGATATAATTTTATCAAGAATAGATTCTGTTCCAATGTGGTTGGGTTATAACTGCATGATGTCAATTGATCACAGTGAAAAGCAAAAGATTGAGTATTTGCCCTCCAATAAATTCTGCGATTATGTTGACATCGGTAGTCCTCACATCCGAAGAACCCACCGATGAAAATATAGTACAGAACATTTGTGCTAAGGAACAACTCGAAAGTGATGGAGAAGAAGAAGTCGAGGAAGAACCATTACCTACCGCAGAAGAGGCATTAAAAGCTGCAGAATTATTATCACGATTTGTTCACAGCAATATTGAAAATGATAATTTAGCCATAGCTATGTCTTCTATACACAATAACATTAGAGATTGTTTATACAATAAAATGAAAAAACAAAATCAGACAAAAATTACAGATAAACACAGACTTACAATAAAAATAAACTTGTATGTGTTATAATGTGCTGATTACGTGCAATTTTGATTTTGGTTTAATATGTATGTATACACATGTAATTACTACGTTTATGTATTAAACTACTTAATTACATTCATATATACATAAAAAAGGTTTTTCATTTCACAAAACGCTTTGTATGACGTCCGCTTATTATGACTTGTTTGTCAATTCCTTTCGATGTCATTATAAACGGACTTTACTGTAATTCATATAATTATCGGTGCAAAAAGAAAACTATAAGCAATAAATGGCTTGTAAATTATAATTATCTAAGCAAAAATAAAGCAATAGACAACAAATGACACATATTTCGATGTTTTATAACATTTTCAATAAAACATTCAAGTCAATTCAATTTATTTAAGTTCAAAAGTTCACGAGTATTATTTGGAAAGTGTGTGTATTTGTGTGTAAAATGGGTTCTGGGCGCTTGTACGCGTATACAGACGAGGAATTAGGCCTCATTTACATTTACGCCACGCGCGTCGCGTGTGGCGTGGCGTCTCGCGGCGCGTCGGACGTTTTTATTGTTTACGTAGCGGCGGCGCGTGAAGCAGCACGTATCATCGCACGCGTAAACACAAACTTATAGCAATATACGATGTTGTTTATAGAGTCGCGAGGCGGGAAGAGTGGCGCGGCCCGCCGCTGCGCCCGCGTCGTATTCTCAAGCGTGTAGCGAAGCACGCGGCGGGCATCGCTGCGGCGCACGCGGGGTTCTCAGTTTACCGACTTAGTTTTAGGTTAGCGAGAGATGGGAGCGCACGTGTCGCAACTTACAGCATGAATGACGAAAAATTGGAACTAGTTATTTCTGCAATACAGGAGCGACCCCAATTGTGGATGGCTGGTCATTCACAGCATAAAAATAGAGTGATAACCAAACGAAAGTGGGTGGAAGTATCAGAAATTGTGAAATCCCGAAATACGGTAAATCCTAGAATTCATAAATCCTAGGATTTACCTAGGATTTATCTAGGATTTACCAACTAAATGGTGGTAAAAGTCCGAAATGTAAGTACGACTATTCGGACTTTTACCGTCACGAGTTGGATCCTAGGATTTTTCGTACTTCGGGCTTTTGACAGTAATTGTAGAAGTCCGAAAAGTTCTGCAAGTATATGTATGAGTATGTCTGTCTAATTCGTGAGCATTCTAAATAATTAGATAGAGATACTCATATACACCACTGCCTAAATCGTTTGACACAGCCATATTTATTGTTCCATTTAATATTTTTACCTTGTCGATTGTTTCAGTTACAGAAGTTAAAAAAAAATGGAAGCACCTCCGCGATCAGTACAGAAAGGAATTGAAAAAGAAGCCCACACCTCGGTCGGGTGCTGCAAGTGAAGATACCGAGTGGATACCGCAATGGAAATATTATAATTTGATGAGATTTCTTCAAGACGAAGTTTTACCGGCACCAAGTTCTGGTAATTTGTCTAATCCAGCTAATTTATCCCAAGATAGTATGTCACCACTCTCTACTATTAATGACGATGATGAAAGAACGACAGAATCACGTCCATCCATTGATACGAATCTGTCGACGTGTGATAGTGCACCTCGACGTTCTCTTTCTGACCAGAGGAATGAAATGTTGAGATTAGAGAAGGAAAAACTGGAATTAATTAAAGCACGAATACAAGATAAGAAAGAAGAAGAACTGAAAAATGATGAAGATTACATGTTCTTTATGAGTATGCTACCTCCGTTTAAAAGGTTAACAAACCTACAAAAACTTCGATTTCGTCACAAAGTAAGTGAAATGATACTGGAAATGACAACTCAGAACGAGTACGCTAATATGTTTGAGAATAATACACCTGTTATGGGCGATTATGTTGTATCTCAATCTCAACCCCAATACTTTACATCGGATTCACACAATGCTGGTGGTTCGTCGAGCATGTTACCTTGTGCTTCAACACAAAATATAATATCAGGACCTAATATTGATTTTCATGATGAAAACCGGGCTCCTGCAGCGGATGATGGAAATGAAAATGAAAGTTCTGCACAGTGAACTTATAACTTAATTATTTTACTACAAAAATATAATAATTATGTTATTATACCTACCTACATTTAACGCGTTATTTTTTTATCATTTAGCGATTCGCGACGAGAACTGCGACACATGAGCGATTGAAACAAATGTACGAACGCTGACGTATGTGCCTACACAGATTGTTCTGATTGTCAGAGAAGCCACATACGTGGGCATTGATACATTTGTTTGTTTCAATCGCTCATGTATCGCAGTTCGTGTCGCGCCTCAATGTAGCCTCAACATTAAGGGGTAATACAAAAAGTTGTCCATATTAATGGAAAGTCAATGTGTCAAATTAGTTAAAAATTAGTTGATTTTATAAGAATATGTTGATAAAAGATCTAAAAAAACACAAGTTTTTATTCTTACCTTAAAGCCAGTAGTAACTTTTCTTTGGCAGATATATTGCTGTTACAAGTACTGATGCGGTGTTGTATTTTGTTTACTATGTAATCAAAAGTTATACGAGACATCCGTGTATAACCATGAAATACATCATAACCTCTTTCTCTTATTGACTTATAAAGAGTTGCATGTTCCCCAAACTTCTCATGTTCCGCTACTGTAAACACTGGGCCACTCCTTATTAGTCCAGTCATTTGGTAGAAAATAAGGGGGTTACCTGGAAAGTTTTCCGGGAGTTTTGAAAATTTAGTATTTTATAGATTTGGATATGCTCTTTTCGAATTTTAACTTTGCCACCTCGTACGACCGCCGCTCGCGCCGCCATTTTGAAAAAATGGCGCCCAAAAACGGTTTTTTGGGAATATCTCCTTTCTGAGGCATTTTACGAAAAAAATAATTTCTACAAAATTAAACTAGAAAAAATTTCCTACACTTTATGTCTTATTCACTTTTTCATAAAATCAATAGTTTTGGATGTACGAGCACCGCAAAGTATTACTTATTCATCTGCCACCACCACGTGTTTTTTGTATATTTTTCTAAAATGTTCCGTTTTGCCGCCGGTTTTCAAGTAAATTGTCACAAATAAAACAATTTTCCGTATAAGAAGCCATAGATCTAAAAACATAATCAACACTGTACGTCAATAAACGTACATTGATGATTCAGTCTAAACTAAATATTTCTCTTAATATAGCTTCTACCAACAAATTTTTCGTTGAAGTTTCGTTCATAGTCGAGAGAAAGGGCCCGATTCAAAAGTGACATATTACCCTGACACCTACTTCTTAAAAACCGGCGGCAGTAATAGAACAGTTAAGAAAAATATACGAAACACTCGTAGTGGTGCAAATGAACAATACTTTGCGGCGCTCGTACGTCCAAAACTATTGATTTTATGAAAAAGCGAATAAGACATAAAGTGTAGGAAATTTTTTCTAGTTTAATTTTGTAGAAAACATTGTTTTCGTAAAATGCGTCGGAAAGGAGATATTCCCAAAAAACCGTTTTTGGGCGCCATTTTTTCAAAATGGCGGCGCGAGCGGCGGTGGTACAGGGTGGCAAAGTTAAAATTCGAAAAGAGCATATCGAAATCTATAAAATACCCAATTTTCAAAACTCCCGGAAAACTTTCCAGGTAAAAGTACCAAATGACTGGACTATATATTAAATAACTCATTTTTTAAGATACAATTTTCTTCTAAAAAAAAAATCGATCATATCATACTCCATTGCGACGGTAACTACGTCTGTGTTGTACGATTACCAAATGAGACTGGCAGAAGGTTCCGCCACAGGCATCGCTTCATCGAGAATCGCCGCAGCGTGCGCCGCCGCGATAAACGCCGCGTGAGACGTGACGATGCCATCCGCGGGCTCGGCCGCAAAACACGCTCCATTTCAAGCAAACGCGTGTAAAATCGCTTCATCGTAAACGCACTCATCCAACGCCCTACATTTGAATTTAGTGCGGACCGCGCAGCCTATCGCGACGCGCGACGCGCCGCGTCTCTTTAAATGAGGCCTAACTGTTGTTAAATACTATAAATAATTGAAGGGCACAGGAAAAGAAGGAGTTC
Organism: Chrysodeixis includens; assembly: GCA_941860345.1. NCBI lineage: Eukaryota > Metazoa > Arthropoda > Insecta > Lepidoptera > Noctuidae > Chrysodeixis > Chrysodeixis includens. The sequence continues at coordinate 6,912,875 of OW796111.1, read as the reverse complement.
ATCGACAATTTTACGTTTTTTGAATTAAGTATACCATTTACTTCGTTTTTCTATGGCCAATCAGAACGCGTTATCATAAACACGATAAAAGGAGCTGATTTTGCGTAAAATCCATTGAAAAAAATCTACTGTAGGATAAAACGCGCTCAACGCGTATGAAACCATGCTAGAACGGGCTGATCGCAGCGATTGTAATAGAGAACGCGCTCATAGTCGGCCATCTTTGAAATATTGTCATACAAATGACAGCTGTCAGATAAGCGTCCCTGCAAAAATTTTACGACTCGTTGTGTTTTTATAAGTTTTTGCATATTTATATAAAAATGGACAAAAATAGTAGTGATTGTGACGAAAATTATGTTTATAAGACTACAAAAAAGAGGAAGTCACACGGTCGGATGTCTGAAGTGTCGAAAAAGTTAAAATTATCGAGTCATGAAGCCGGTCCAGCCTGTGGTGGCAGATTGGGATGTTTCGACAGCATTCCTATTGAAGCAAGAACCCAAATTCTCCAGAATTTTAATTTACTACCAACACATGATGCCCAAATAGCTATTTGAGTGGATTGATCTCGGTTCTCCCGGTTAATAGACATTCCAAGAAAGAAGGAATAATACATTACGATGCTGTATACAAGTACAGGGTACTTGCTATGATTGATTCAGAAATAAAAGAAATGATTATTTGCAAGAAGGCTTTTATGTCAATACATGGAATATCAAGAAAAAAAATTAAATATTTAGTAGCAAGTTTAAAGAAAACTGGATGTGCTCCGGTTGATAAGAGGGGAAAACATAATAGTCATGTAAAACTCAACGATAATGTCAAAAGTTTAATTAGAGGGTATATTAATTCATTTAAAGGTAAGATATCGATTTATAGTACCTAATAATTGTGATAATTTAATTTTATAATCATTATAATATTTTTTTACCTTTTGATGGATACGAAAAAAAGCTCAAAATACTTCCTGAAACAAATGAACCATACGACTATTTCAAATTGATTGCGACTGATGAGTTTTTTACAATGTTAGTCAAAAGATTAACAGTTACGCGTATAAGTTATTATTGAATATACTGGATCCTAAAAGCAGAATGAGACTATGGAAAGATGTAGTAACTGTTCCAGAAATTAAAACATTTTTTGGTATTTTGTTCCATATGGGCACTATCAAACTAAACCGAGTTACAGATTATTGGAAAAAACATCCATTGTTTAGTTTACCAGCTTTTTCAGAATACATGAGCAGAAACAGATTTTTGTTAATTATGAGATCATTAAATTTTGAAGACGACTTGTCCGATAACACGCTGTCAAAAATAAATAGTTTAATTCACTTTTTTAACCAGCGAATGGAAGAAATTTATTACCCGTCTAAAAATCTGGCCATAGATGAGTCAATGGTTCTGTTTCGTGGTCGTATCATATTTCGTCAATATCTCAAGGGCAAAAAGCATCCCTACGGTATAAAACTTTATATCCTAACCGACGAATATGGAGTAGTTATGAAGACTATTGTATATGCCGGCGCGTCTGATACTTTAGTGGGAGGTGCCAATCATACTGAAAAAGTTGTTTTACTATCTAATTATGTAAACAAGGGATATTCCGTTTATATGGATAATTTTTATAATTCCGTGAATCTTGCACAGAAATTATTGAGTCTTAAAACATATTGTTCGGGTACTTTACGAGTTAATAGAAAAAACATACCAAAAGAAGTCTTACAAAGAAAACTGAAACGTGGCGAATCCATAGCCAAATTCAATAATAGTGGTATTTGTGTTTTGAAATGGAAAGACCGGCGGGACGTTCTAATGATTTCATCACAACATGGATCTGACATGACTAGCGTTACAAATCGACGCGGTGAAACGGTTTCCAAACCTGAAGTTATAGTAAAATACAATAGATACATGGGTGGTATAGATCACCAAGATCAAATGCTGGTATGCTACTCATGTGAGCACAAGACCATACGGTGGTACAAGAAGTTAGAGGTGCGCGTATTCCAGCAAATGTTGTATAATTCGTACACGTTGCACAACATTTTTTCGACGAAGAAAAGTTTCTATGATTATAGGCTTGAAATCATAATGAAATTGTGAAATAGTGATGTAGAAGACACAGCGCGAGGTTCAGTTCGAAAACATCAAGTGCACGTTCTTCAGCAATGTTCTCGTAAAAATGATGGCACAACCAGAAAAATTTTACGACGTCGGTGTAGGCAGTGCTGGATTTCAAAAAAAGTCAGAAAAGACACTTCATATTTCTGTCGCGATTGTCCCGAACAATATGGGTTTTGTATAAAATATTGTTTTAAAGAGTATCACAACTACTAATTTCATTGTTTTTTTATTAGTTTGGTTTTGTGTCCCACTGCTGGGCAAAGGGCCTCCCTTTTCTCCTTACAAACCTCTCGATCATGGTTTTTTTTTTAATAATAAATATATCTTCATTTAAATTCTTTTTGTTTTTTCATAATATCAACCTATTTAGTCACTAAAATATTGTTTACTTTCCTGAAATTCATTAAAATCGTCGATTCTGCATGACCTTTGCTATTTTTCACCTTTTGCACTGTTTTTCACCAAGTTTTCTTCTTAATTTTGAAGTGGCGATGGTTTTTTCGATATATTTCGCGGTTTAATGATGAACTGAGTGTTTTTTGTGGTTTTTGTAAATATTATTGTCGGAGCTGACAAGTATACGTGTTTACGATCAAAGTACCGGAACCGGAATATTAATACTATTAACCCTGGACACCTAACCTTCGTCGATTAGACGGGTAAGTAACAAAAAATTCGCTGTCTCTTTTCGGCGCGTGTGGCGATCGTACCAACGTTGCTTGCCAACTCAGTGTTCGCCGAGCTCTTCCAGGAAGCGTTCGCGTCCGGCGGGTAAGTACAATATTTTTCCAGATATTACGATAGTGCTCGTCGTTTAGACGGATGGTTAGGGTTTGTGTATATTTTTGCGACTTATGTAATTTTGTTTTCTTGCAGTTTTTATCATGTCTTCAAGACAATTTATATCTGAGGAACATATAGCGCGTATGAAGATATTCAAGAGCGGATTTCTCCTACTCTGATGGATGATGTGCAAGAACCACAAACACCTCATCCACCTTCAGAAGTGAGCTCAGGTAACGATCCATGCATATTGTCCCTCTCAATTAGCACGGTCCGTAGTCGGTCCCGCCATATTTGGGCAACTAGAAAAGGACGTTCTTCCAACAGAACAGCAGCCATAAACATTGTACGTGTTGCCAGAGGACCAACTCGCGCACTAAAGGACATTGTCGATCCAGTGTCGTTATTTGATCAGTTCATAACTGGACAGATAATAGATGAAATTGTGAAGTGGACAAACGCAGAGATTGCGATAAAAAAACAGACCTACGCGCGAAACACTTCTACGCAAAATGACACTAGCAAAGAGGAGATCAGAGCTCTTTTGGGTATCCTGGTGTTAACTGCAGCTTTAAAAGACAATCATCTGTCTCTTGATGAATTGTTCAATACAGAATATTCCGGTTCAAGATATATATCTTGTATGAGTAAAAAGAGGTGCGATTTCCTTCTGCGATGTCTACGTTTTGACGATAAAACATTTCGCTTACAACGGCAGAAAGACGATCCCTTTACGCCCATATGGGATATATGGGACTTGCTTATGGTTCAGTGTCATCTAAATTACATTCCTGGAACAAATGTTACCATTGATGAGCAACTACTGGCATTCCGAGGGAGGTGCAAATTCCGGATGTATATTCCGAATAAACCCGCTAAGTATGGAGTCAAGTTAGAAATGATGTGTGATAGTGGCACAAGATATATGCTGGATTGTATGCCATATCTTGGAAAAGGAACCAACACAGGAGGTTTACCTTTAGGAGAGTACTTCGTGAAGGAACTTACTCGTACGGCACGAATAGGAAAGTTACTATGGACGACTGGTTCACCTCAGTACCACTTGCAAAGCAGTTACTTCAACAGCCTTACAAATTAACTATTGTAGGGACATTACGATCTAATAAAAGGGAAATCCCAGATGAATTGAAGAATCACAGAACGAATAATGGAACCAGGAGAGTCAATACGTCAATGTTCGTGTATGATGGACCCATTACACTTCTTTCTTACAAACCTAAACCTTCTAAAATGGTTTATATGCTTTCATCTTGTGATGAGGAGGCATCAGTCAATCCGGAAACAAAAAAGCCACGCATGATTGAATTTTACAATAAAACAAAAGGTGGTGTAGACACATTTGACCAAATGTGCTCAGTAATGTCATGCAGCAATGCAGCAGAAAAACCAATCGATGGCCAATATGCGTTTTCTATGGGATGATGAATATAGCATGTATTAACAGTTACATAATTTACTGCCACAATGCCTCTGTACAGGGTCAAAAACTAATGAACCGTCGTGACTATGAAAAAAATGCATTCGCAACTTGTAGAACCATGGCTGAAAATACGACTGGAAATTCGTACCATGCCGACGCATATCAAGAGCAAAATCTCGGATATATTGGGTTCAGGGCATGATGAAGATCAAGGTCAGAGTCAGCCACAATCCAGCAATGACCCTCAACCAGCACAGGCAGCGAATAGTAGAAAAAGAAGAACCTGTGGTCTATGTCCATATACTAGAAGGCGCATGACAAAGTCATCATGCGCTAAATGTAATTCAGCAATATGTGGGGAACATAAGGTTGATTTTTGTTCAAAATGCGCTCTAAAGAATTCGATTTTTATATTTTTCTAAATAGTTTATAGTGTTATAATTTAGGAACGCCAAAAATATCGCTAGTTTTTCTTCTGGGCAGATACTTTTCCTCCATCGAGTATCTTACTTTTTTAAATCCTTTTCCAATAGTTTAAGAAGTTAATCAAAAGTAGATATTGACATACGAAAGTAATTGTAAAATTTCGATTCATCACCTCGTAACTGACTCATTAGTAAACTGTAAGCACCCTCTCTAGATCTTTGGGTCATAAGTGGATGCAGCCAATAACGTCGAATCTTCCTTCTTCGACGATAGTACCAATACAACACGACAGCGTCCATATTTGTCGAATAGCGGCGGTAGACTGAGAGTTTTCTGTGTTCACACATCGCATCCAGTAATGACGGAGCCGTTGGACGTTATAGGGTGCCTATGTGTGAACAGAGCATAAATTTATGACGTACCCGTTAAAAACGTTCCAGTAAGAGCCTGTCCAGATGAAGCGTTTTACGCGCGAGTCCACTCGTCGCGCGTAGATACTCGCGCGTTCTTGAGGTAAGTAAAACTCGCGCGTATAATGCGTGCAATAACCGCAACTCTCGACTCGCGCGTCGTACGCGCGAGCGGCGCGCGAGTCGAGATACTCCGGCGCCATTGCTGCGTCCAGTATTAAGCCGCGTTTTCACTAAGGGACATTTGTCCCGCGACTCTGTCGCTCGACATCAATTCTACATATCGGGCAACGTCACGCGCGATATCGCCCGACATCGCAGGGGACATTTACGGGACACGGGAGTCGCGCATGCCGCGGCGGCCTGTCCCGCGACAGTCGCCGGACAGGCTTTGAGTAGTGAGAACGTGTGTCGCTTTGTGTTCTAAAAATGGCAGTAGTGTGGTCCAGTGAGCAAATATTGACTCTTATCGAGTTGTATCAAAATTCGCAAATATTGTGGGGCACTTCACATAGTGATTATAAAAACAAAATAAAAAAAAATGATGCATGGGAATCTATCGCGACTACATTAAATAAACCTAGAAAAGACGTCGAGGGAAAAATACACAACATAAGGTCTCAGTTTCTCAGAGAGAGAAAAAAAATAGCGAGCTCAAAATCTACAGGAAGTGCAAGTGGGGATGTTCACAAAAGTAACTGGTTTACGTATGATTCGCTGCTTTTCCTAGTAAAAGGGGCGACAAGTTCGGGCAGTATGGACTCTATGAATGCGCAGGTAAGCTCCTCATAATGTGTAAAATGTGTTTATCAGTAGCTTAGTTTAATTTCAAGTTTTCTTTATTTCTATCTGTGGGAATCTGACTGCCATTAAGTAGATGGTCGCCTCACTTCCCGCGGGGTGAGGGACGCTGACAAGATGGCGCGTGTAGAAGTTACGACCGACACGCTATCGAGAATAAAGATTTGATTGTACTCTCGCATTACTGTTACATTCTGATTTAAGTTTTCTTTATAACTTCTGAGTTCCTTATTTTTAATTGAGAGCCATATTATTATTATATGTAAATAATATAAAAAAATAAGATAAAATAAATATATATATATATATGTTACAGTCATAGTGATTAATAAGCTATTATACATAATGACTAGTCATTATGGATAATAGCTAAATTCACTAGACAGTGTAATAAATTAATCACATTATCTAGTTATTATTCATAATATCGTGTCAAAGTTAGCCAAAGTAATAATACGGTCTTTATCTTAGGTTCACCCATGTTTGATCGAACAACGTTTGATATAATATTACTCAATCGAACAACGTTTAAGAAAATCATCACTTTGTATAATGTCGTTTGACATAATTTTCAGTTCGTCGAATATTTATTTGCTATATCAACATTTGCGCTAACGATCAAAAGGTATAATGTTCATTTGATATCCACACTCCTGCCTAAAAAAAAAACCTTTAGGTGAGGTTAGGTTTTTTTTTTTTTTTATAATATCTATGTTTATTGAGGTGAAAATATTATCTTATGTTATTTTAATTATTAAAATAATCTTTATGATATGTATGCTTAAGGAAAATTGAAATACAAATTTATTCTTAAACGAATATCTACTTGTTTTATCACTTTATCTAATTCTTTGAAGATATTATGTATAATAGCTAGTTAATGTGATTAATTTTGTGTGAATTATCACTTTATCCAAATTGAGTAGATATTATTCATAATGACTAGTCATTATGTATAATATCTAGATTAATTACTTTGGCTGTAACATATATATATTTTACAGTTTACAAAGTAGCTGCTGTCACAAATTGCTAGCAATACCAAAGAAAAATATCCTTTATAATTGAAGCACATTGATCCACTATTGTTAGGTGCTATAATTCTAATATGTTTTCCGTCACAAGCACCTATACAGTTTGGAAAATGTGCTCTAGTAGAGAAACCATTTGCAATTTGAAACATATCTTTGGTTGGTTGTGGTAGGCATATATTTTTTAAGCAAAACCATATAGCTGCACATACTTCTCGAACTATTTCGGCGATAGTACTAACTTCAATCTTAAACATATAATGCAATTCTGCGAATGAACAGCCTGGCGCCAAATATCTGAAACAATGTTTTTTTATAGGTTTGAGTATTTAAAAAAAATGGAGAAATATTCGCGACTGTTTTGTGAAGGCCCATAAAGCGAAAGAGACTAAGAGCGGATCAGCGGCAAAAAAAAAGACTTTATATGTCTTCTACGATAGTTTGTTATTTTTAAAAGTAACAGTTACAGTATGTAACTGTCAATAGCACAACGGGGAATGTAACTACAGAAAATGAAGATGGTAACACAGCTATGCAAAATGAAGAAACACTTCCATCAAATATTTCATGGGCACCAAAGAGAAGCAAGAAAAATAATAATGATGATCTTATCGGTAGAGAGTTAGTAGGGGCCTTGAATAGAAATTTAGAAAGAAAGAGTGTTGAAGATGACGAGGATCGCCTCTTTTTCTTGTCTCTAGTAAAAGAATTAAAAAAAAATCCAGAGCATATGCAAAGTAAATTAGATATTTTACAGGTAATTAGAGATGCGCAGATTTCCAATTATTCGAACATTGATTATCCAAGGCCTAATTCTTAACGGGGATATCAAACGTCACATTATTCTGGTAATAGTCCCTATTCTCACCGTACATCCGACGACCAGGAATCCGACGAATGCACAATCGCCAATTTCAACTGTCGAAAGCGAAAAATCTCAGAATAGTGATTATCTGGAACTTTTTAATTCCATCACTGACGATGATGCTTGAAATGTGTACCTACATTATTTTAATAAAAATTTAATTATAAATATTTATTTTACTTACCGTAGCACTATTATTAAATTTGCTTCCAGTTTAATACTATTGCGAAATTGTGTGTCTTGCTTCGTTATAAATGTTTTTAAAATGTTCAATAATTCTTCAAACGTTTTAATGCTCATTCTAGTAAATCCGAAAAACTTATCTTTATATTTTTTTAGTTCTTCGAAAAATATTTCAAAGTGCTTGCTCTCATCTCGTGTTTGCAAATAAGGATGCACCCAGTACTTCTTTCTTTGTTTTTTCTTCTTTACGTAACGTGTGTAAATGTAGTAAATAGCTGCAACTTCGTCCACGTCCATCTTTGAAATGGATCGATATGACCGCAAATCGCAACGGTTCTTCAACCGCACGATGCGGTTGCGAATGCGGCTGCCCGCGATCCGGCTGGCCGCATTCGCAACCGCATCCTGCGGTCAGCCGGACGGCTAGCCGCATTGCGGGTAACCGCATAGTGCGTATGAAGCCTTACCTTACGGTAAACGTTTGTAGTATTATTACCGTAAAAGCTCTTGTTCACGACAACGGACAACGGCCCGATTTTTATAACGGGCGACGGGCCGACGCGCAGTGCAACGTTGCAACGTGACTCAACGGAAGCGCGCACGTTGCCCCTCGGCGCGACGGCAGTCTGTCCGATGCAGTAAACTATGTCATTTCATGGAAGTGTGTTGACGACGGTATTACGCACGTGCTGCTCATTGTGAATAATTATGGAGTTTACCGTTGATATGGATTTATTAATTAGCCTTGTTTAGAATAGGCCTATGTTGTGGGACAAGACTATAGAAAATTACAAAAATAAACAAGCAAATTTTGCGGCATGGAAAGAAATCTTTGTAATGCTAAATGAAGATTTCGAGAGATTATCTGATAAAGAAAAAAACGAATTCGGTAAGTGAACAATGTTTTATTTTTAAATTGGAAAACTCAAAATATGATTTAATTCATGATTTTTAAACATATTGATTTTGCCACGGCAGTTGCCCTTCAGATGACATGAAATAATCTGCAAACTTATTGCGAATACCATTAGCTGTCAAACTACCTCGTACCGAATTTGAACGAGGTACGTCTGTTAGTAAGTTGGTATCGGTGGTCAAATTATCACCGACTGGGTTTCTAATGATTCCTTCTTCTTTGTGGATGAAATTTTGCAACAAGCAACAGGTTTTTACTATATCAACTGCTAAGTCCAGTGATACGTTCAATGGTCGATGCAAAATTCGCCATTTATTCGCCAATATACCAAATGCACATTCAACATATCGTCTCGCTCTTGTCAACCGGTAGTTGAATATTTTTTTTACGTTATTAGGTTGATGACCACCAAACGGCCGAAGTACATGTTCATGCAGTGCGAATGCTTCGTCAGCTACAAAAACATAAGGTAGTTCGAAGTCCGCTCCTAGTTTATTTGTTGATAGTGGTATGCTTAATCTGTTATCTATGAGATTTTTCCAAAATTGTGTTTCTTTAAATATGCATGCTTTTTCCGTATGCACCAACGTCAATGTAAATAAAATTATAATTTGCGTCTACCACGGCCATCAATACAATAGAAAAGAAGTGTTTATAGTTAAGAAACATAGATGCACTTTTTTCAGGCTTTATGACTCGTATATGTTTGCCGTCTATTGCTCCTAAGAAAAGAGGAAAGCTCGCTGCACTTTCAAAATTATTGGCTATCATTATCCACTCCTCTATGGATGGAATTTTCATATAGGTTTCTCGTAATTTAGACCATATCGTTGTACATACTTCTCGAACTATGTAGCTTATAGTTTTTATTCCAATTCTGAATGTGTATTGAAGATCCGTGAATGAATTTCCTGATGCTAAATATCTGTAACAATTCATTTTTTTTTTCAGGTAAAGGAGTATGCAAAAAATTGTATGGGCTCTGTCCCAAGTACCAACAGACGTGGGACTAGTTTTAATATAATTATGAAGTCCCATAAAGAGACAAATATCGATTTTTTGTCCGTAAATATATGGGATTATTAAATAAAAATAAAAACATTTTAGTTAAAAAGGGTGTTTAGTTTTTTTAAATAACTACGTCTAGTTATTAATTACAACACACAATGGTTCAGCTGAACATTTTAGGTATTAATAGCAAAAATATTCAAGTGTATTATGTAAGCATGTATATTTTTGATAAAAAAAAAAAACAACTTTTTAGGTTAGTATTTTTAAACATTTCTTTGTTGTTGTTAATTTACAATCAAAGGGCCCAATAAACAAGCAGAGGTCAGCAATAGCTGCAAACAAGCCGATATTGCACAGATAAACAACGTGAACACAGCGGAAAGTACAGGACACGACTGAGGTGCGCGCGCGCATGTTAGCATGGCAAGGGGCGAGGGTACAGTGAGATTAGACCGTTATTTTACCTATGCGTCTCACGGCTGTTCTCTATCAATAGCTTTTTCATAGTTAAATACAGTGGTAAAGTGCAAGTGGGTATTTAAAAGAAAGTACAATAGTGAAAGTGAAGTGAGATACCGAGCAAGGTTAGTGGCAAAGGGGTTTAGCCAGAAAAAAGGTATGGACTATAAGGAAACCTTCTCACCAGTTCTCAGGTTCTCCACTTTAAGATTACTTTTTGCCCTAAGTGTAAATCAAGGTTTAAGTACTGTACACCTTGATGTTCCTACTGCATTTTTAAATGGTATGTTAGCTGAAACTATTTATATGGAAATACCTGCTTGTTCAAATTTTTCTAATTGTGAAAATAAAGTTCTAAAACTTAAGAGAGCAATATATGGTTTGAAACAGTCGGCCAGAGCTTGGTATCAAAGAGTAGAAGCCTGTTTACTAGAACTAGGTTACACCAAGTCTCAGTATGAACCCTGTTTATTTATGTTAACCAATAAAAATGTTAAAGTATATATTGCACTGTTTGTCGATGATTTTTTTGTATTCTATAACTGTAAAGAAAGTTGTGATAAATTAATAGAGGAGTTAAAGTTAAAATTCAATATTAAAGATTTAGGCCAGATTAAACATTGTCTTGGTATGAATGTAAATGTGCAAAAGGATTCAATAACTATAGATCAAAAGGAATTTGTTGATATTATTTTAAAGAGATTTAATATGTACAATTGTAAAAGTTCATTGACACCAATGGAAAAGAATTTAAAATTGGAAAAGGCTAAAGTTATATGTCATAAATATCCCTATCAGCAGTTGTTAGGTGCCCTAATGTACTTATGTGTATTGACTAGACCAGATATAGCTTTTACTGTAAGTTTTCTCAGTCAATATAATACTTGTTATGGGGAAGTGCATTGGAAACATTTAAAAAGAGTATTAAAATATTTAAGTAAAACTAAAAACTATGGGTTGAAATATGTAAAAGGCGATAGTAAATTACTAGGCTATGTTGATGCTGATTGGGCATCCTGTGCATTAGATAGAAAATCATACACTGGTTTTATTTTTAAGTTATCTGGATGTGCAATAACTTACGAATGCAGAAAACAAAAAACGGTGGCTTTGTCAAGCACCGAGGCAGAGTACATGGCACTCTCTGAAGCATGTAAAGAGGCTATTTATTTAAATAATGTTATTTCAGAGATAAAAGGAAACACAGTTGATGATGTACCAATTCATTTATTTAATGACAATCAGAGTTTGGCATGTAATTCATTGTTTCACCGGAGGACAAAACATATTGATGTTCGGCATCACTTTGTGAGAGAGACAGTAGCTAAAAATTTAGTGAAAATTAGTTATATACCTACTGATAAGATGCCAGCTGATATTCTCACAAAAAGCTTATGTCATATGAAGCATTATGCATTTATGCATATGTTAGGTATGTCCAAAGTATAAATAATATGCAAAAGTTCCTGAGTGTAAACAAGTTTGTTATGTATAAAGTACCTAATATGTTTATTAAATGGCATAGCATAGTGTATGTATGTAAATGATTATATGTTTATATAATTCTAAGGATTGAAAATATTATTTTGATAAGTGGAGGTGTTAAAAATGTCTATGATTATAGTCTATGGTATCAAAATAATTGCCACCAGTGGCGCCACCTATGCTATGCAAAGTGTAACTGTTTTTGAATAAAGCCTCAGTGCGTAACGAATATTCACCGAGTTTTATTAGCCATATTATACATACAGCCCGCATACTGCAAAATCTATGAGATCAAATAATGCTAAGAGGCTGTTTATTAATTTTGGCCATTTTTAACCTAAGGTTATGCAATTATTTAATATCTTTCTTGCCAATCAATGGATCCGTTTGTCATAAAATATCTTGACAAAAAATACGAATATCAGAAGGAGTGGTAATAATTGATTTGGAGTAAAGGTAGCTGTTTCAATCGTCGAATCATTTGTTTTTTTTTTTTAATAAAGAGTCTCTGCGAAGAAAGTTATGCAAGTGAACAGTAGCTAGAACTATGGTTTTGGCTGATTTTGGGCTTAAAATCATTGTACTTCTCAATACTCTAAATTTTGCCGACATGATTCCAAAAGCATTTTCTACTACTCGGCGTGCTCTTGATAGTCTATAGTTAAAAATCCTTTCTTTTGACCCTTTTGGATGAATTCCTGCAAATGGTGTCATCAAATGTGTGCTTAATGCAAAAGCTTGATCTCCTAATATTACATATGGTATTTTAGTTATGTAGGGTATTTGTAAAATTTCTGGCGCTGGTACATTAAGTTGATTATTTTCTACCTTTCGATACAATTCGGAATGTTTATAAACTCCTCCATCTGAAATTCGACCTTGGCTTCCTATGTTAACATACATAAAATTGTAGTTTGCGTCTACTAATGCTAATAGCACGATACTAAAGAACTTTTTATAATTAAAATATTCAGTGCCGCTACGAAAAGGAGCTTGAATAGTTATGTGTTTTCCATCTAACGCCCCAATAGTGTGCGGAAAAATCCATTTTTCCTCGAAGTCTTTAGATACTGCTTTCCAATCTTGTTTTTGACACTGGTAGCTGAAAAAAATAATAATAACGTTTTATTTATTTTGTTTCAGGATTGTGGCTCACCCTCAGAGCCGGGTAATACAGAACAAGCTATTCCGGAACAAGGCATTTCAGAACAAGGCACTTCAGAACCAGGAACTTCGGAACCAGGAACTTCGGAACAAGGCACTCGAGACCAAGATACAAATACCAAGAAGCCAAGAAAAGAAATGCCCGCTAACAAGAGGACATATCAAGAGTCCGAGTATGATGCTGAAAATCAAATGATAGAAGAAGCATTAGAAGTAATGCGAAAACAAAATGACAGTAGTAACGATCCTTACGTTGCTTTTGGCATGCACATAGCAGCCGAACTAAGAAAATATGATGCCACTATGTTTATGAGAGTCAAACATTCAATAAGTACTATACTATACGAAGCTGATATGGAGCTCCTCAATCAATCATCAACACAAGAATATAACGCTGAAAACAGACGAGGATATTTCACTTCACAGTTTACCGATCTTGACTCATCATCTTCTAGTAACATGGGTACTGGCCTTACACAATTGATTCACGATTTAGACACGGATGTAGATTAATATTGTGAATTAGTTGAGAACAACTGTGATTGACGTATGATGATTGTGTTGTATTTAATTACTACTTAATTATGAAAATAAATAAATTAAAAATCTGTAGTTTAAAATATTTCACCAAATAATAAAAATAATATAAGTAATAAAGTTCATAATAATTTACCTGTACCATGTCCTTAAGAGCTCTCACTATGGCATCGCTCACTTCTGGAATTATTGTTGATATTGTTTGCTTTGATTCGTGAAACGTGTATTGTAGGCTGGAATAGGAGTCTCCTGTAGCCAAATAACGTAACGTTATTGCAAGTCTCTCCTTCGACATTATTGCCGTTCGCCAGTGAGTATCCATTTTTTTAATAAATGGTTCTACCAATGTATGTATGTGTTCGAATTCTTCCAAAGATAATCTTAAAAACTGTGGCGTTCGGTAGTTGATTTCGTAATAGATCCCTTCCAGATTCTTTGTCCTTTGTTGAAAGAGTGGTCGCATCCAACACTGCCTTTTTTTAATACACTTTCTTTTATTCCTTCTTCTACGTAATTTACGAATAATAAGCACAGCAACAACACACGCGGCCGCTTTCATTGTAGTTTGAATACGAAAAAAAAGAGCGCGGCGTGTCTCGGACATGCCGCGCAGCACTGCCGCGCAGAAGGTTTAAACTAGGCGCGCGACAAATTTGTGTCCCGCGAATGCCGCGCGTAGCTGCCGCGCACCTTGCACGCCGTGTTTGGACACACCTTTATGCTATGGTAGCTTAGAGATTAGCAATGAGCAAAATAAGATTAGTAATGAACCATTTCAATTCAAGATTCCAATCTGCAATGAATAACACAAAGACGCAAGCAATTGATGAACATATGGTAAAGTTCAAAGGTCACAATACATGCGACAGTACATGCAAAATAAACCAATAAAAAGAGGATTTAAAATGTGGTGTCGTGCCGATTCGAGTACCGGATATTTATTCCAGTTCGATTTATATACTGGAAAAAAGAACGCAGGACAAGAAATAGGCCTGGGAGAATCCGTTGTCCTTGATCTTACACAAGCTTTGGTGGGTCTTGGGTGTGAAATATATTTCGACAATTTTTTTAACTCTCCTATGCTGCAATATAAACTTGCTAAACAAAATTTAAAGGCACTGTTCGAACACAGCGTAAAAATAATCCTAAAAACTTGCCTTTAGATAAAGAGATGAAGAGAGGCGATATCTACGCTACTAGCTTCGAAGGAATTTCTTTTATCAAGTGGATGGATAATAAAGCTGTGCATCTCCTCACCAACTTTTTGTCACCGGTACCTACTCTAAAAGTCAAACGAACACAAGTAGGATCAGCTCAATGTCTAGAGATCACATGTCCTGACATCGTCCATAAATACAACAAAAATATGGGTGGAGTAGATCTCCACCCATATTTTTGATCGTATGTGATCTAGAAAGAAGGTCACATACGAAGTTGATAGGAAATCCAAAATCAAATATTATCTGCGGCTTTTCTTTGATTTAGGCGCTTTGCACATGGAGCAACTATTGGAGCAACTGGCAACTGGCAACTAGCTGTTTACATATATTTTAATTAAACCGCGCACACATAGCAACTCGAGTTTCGAGTTCCGGTAATCGTCAACAGTTTTCAGTTGCTGTAATCGATGACTAAGATAGTTCCTAATTGCCGCAACTAGCAACTGTTAAATATTATACCGGTTTTTAAAGTTGCCGGTGTGCTCAACCGTCAATCGCAACGCGTCGGGCGATTTCACACCCTCCCTCCCCTCTCCCTGTGCCCGATCATTCCAGTCAAGTGCCGCTCAATACGTCGCCGACTAGACACGTCTTGACTTTCGTGCGCAGTAAATATGGCTGAAAACCAAGCCGACGACAGTAGCCGAGACAGTACAAGAGACGGTACATTGAACACAGAAGATTTTATCGAAGAAATAAGAAAACATCGTGCTATTTGGGATTTGAGTGCCGATGAATATTTTAGTCGCACAGAGAAGATAAAAGCTTGGGAAAAGGTGGGCATAAAGAGTAATGTCACGTTTGAAGATTTGCCTGCAAGGGAAAAAAATAAAATAGGTAATATTTTTTATAACTTTATTTAGGTAGTTACAAGTACCTTTTATATCATTAAATATTGCCATGGAACCGATCCTTCAGGACTTATAAAATAGTCCTTTAGGATATCCCTAGTATTAATTGACCTTTCAGAACCCATAATACTGTTTGTGTTTGAAAGTGTGTTTGACACTGCATGAAAATGTAGTCCCTCGTTCTTTCGAATCATGTTATGCAGTATACAACATGTCTTAACAATTATTTCTGCAAAATCGGCTGATACTTGCATTGGAGATTGAAATATTCGAAATTTACTACTTAGTAATCCAAAGGCGCATTCAATACAACGCCTTGCTCGTAACCTGTAATACATTTTTTTTGCATAATCCAATTGTTTTCCAGAATAAGGTCGCAACATATGTTTTGATAAACCAAAAGCTTCGTCACCAATAAAGCAATAGTTTATGGCATTAGGAAGTCCCGAAATATATCTGGGTTCTGGTATTTTAAGAGTTCCATAATCAATTTGTTTACATAATTTACTCTCTTTATATATTGTAGAAGATTTTCCATAGGCGCCAGCATCGATAAACGTAAATAAACAGTTTGCATCACAAGTAGCCAAAAGTACTAGTGAAAAATAGCCCTTGTAGTTATGATATAGAGATCCAGTGCCCGGTGGTTTGGTTATTCGAATATGTTTGCCATCTATTGCACCGAAACAGTTGGGAAAATTAGCTATTTTTTCGAATCCAGCTGCTATATTAACAAATCGATCTTCATTTAGTTCTGGTATATACTCAGTTTCAAGTTTATTGCATATAAGTTGACAAGTTTCTTTGACTATTCGTCTTGCAGTTGAGGTACCACGTCCAAATGTGTTTTCAAATTCAGCAAAGCCACATCCAGTTACTAAATACCGAAAAAAAAAAAGTATTTTAGTAAGGCGATTAATATACCATACCGCCGGACCGGCTAATACAATAATCCTAGATTCAGGCCCAAGCCGTTTTTGAGTTATAAATGGTGTAACTAACCCGACTTTGTTTTAATGTATATAGATATACATAATAGCCCAGTCAAATTAGGGGTTTCACCTCGGAATGAAAGATAATAAGCTGAAAATTGGTGAGAACCTTTGTTTGGTCGCCCTAAATATTGTCTCAAAAGTCACAAATTCTATCGTGTCCGCGTCTTAAGATATTCAAGGTCAAAGGTCATGAAAAACAATTTTTCGCGAATATCTCGGTTTCTATTGCTTCAATGATATTTTCAACCAATATGAAAGTTGTAGAGTATAAAATTCTCTACAACTTTTGTCTAAACTTTTTTTTTATACGATCAATCGTTTTTGAGGTAGAAGCGCAACGTAGTGCGCAGCGTACAGTCATATAATATATGTGGTAATGCAGGTTCAAGCGTGAGTTTCGGTTATCAGTACGTTGTATAAAGTCAATTATTGACAAAAAAATATAATTATTAAGCAATGCCCATTATTTCTGTGTATAATACAACAAAAATTGTAGACGTTACTCAAAAAGCTGCCACGCTAAAATGGAACTGGGCTGGGCACGTCTGTCGTCTGCCAATAAACCAATGGGCCAAAATAACTACCGAATGGTCTCTTGTACATAATAAACGTCAGCGAGGCAGACCCAGGCGGAGATAGGCGAGATGACCTGGATTCATTTCTACCAAAACTGGTCAACCGTGGCTCTTGAGAGAGGCAAGTGGAAGAAGAGTAGGGAGGCCTTTGCCCAGCAGTGGGACATCTCAGGCTAGTAATAATAATAATAATAATAGCATGGCAACCCTTCGGCCTGTCTTACATATTTTTCTTCTTTGAATTTTAATTGTACAAAAAAATCAATATTTTATACCTATTTTATCTATTTTGAATATAAATTTTAGGCCAATAAATCCTTTTTAATTAAGTTATAAAATAAAATAGCCATAAAAATTAATAAACAAAATTTTATATAAACATGTCACGCATCAAGTTGTCAAAATTAAAATGAAATCAATAGAAGAAATATTATGTTGTTAAGAAGACGAAGGAGACCACCAGCACGCCCACCATCCCCGGACTCGTCGCTGAGCTCCGCCTCGCAGCTGCCGGACCGAGGTCCAGCGCCGGCACCTGCAGCCGCGTCGAGCTCCAGCGACGAGTACTACTCCCCGCCGACGTCGCCAACACCTGTACGTCGGCAGGGGAGGCGCCGGCCGCCGACAAGCTTGGCGCCCTCAGGCCAACCGGCCTCGAACAGGGCTCCCGCTCCCGGTGGTGAAGTGCCGCGCATGAAATGGACTCAAAGCATTAATGAGAACGTCATGCGCGCGTACTACGGGGCTACAGGGGGAGGAACTAACCTCACCGCGTACCGTGCGAGAATGCTGGCTGTGTTTCAGGTGCTTGAACCGGACGTCAACGTATCGGCACAACGTCTGTCGGATCAAGTGCGGGTCATCCAACGTAATCACAGGTTGGATGACGTGACGCTTGATCGACTGCGCTCTGAAGTGCAGATAAGCCCTGCCATCGATACCCCGTCATCAGCGGCAGTGCCAGTACCTGGTACGCCTGCCGCCAACCCAACTGACGGGGAAGAAGATGACAGAGCGATAACTGTAAGTACCCAGTGCAGTGATCGAATAAGGAGTACTTTGGAGGATGCGATTCGGGAGTATCGAGCGACGCCTCCCGACCTTAGGCCTCGACTACCTCGTTTGCCCATGCACAACCGAAATAAAGCGGTAATGGGTGTCCTGGATTCACTGCTTTCGAGTTATTTCGAGAGCAGTGAAAACCTCATGACACGCACTCGCTCCTGTACTGTGCGGCTATTGCAGCTTGTCGTGTAGCTGATGTTAAGTTTTGTAACAGTAAAGCTACACGACCTAAACGGGCTGCCCCAGCTTGGCAGTGCAGGATTGAGAGGCGTATTGTAGAGGCCAGGACACTTATTGCGAAACTTATTGTGTTTCGGGACGGAAACACTCGTCCGAGAGTCATGCGTTTTGTAAAGCGGGCGTTCACTGGGACTAATATTAGTCCTAGTGAATACATCGCCCGCGTTGCGGAGCGCATTGACTTTTTTAAACAAAAAGTGTGTGCATGGGCGAGTCGTATTCGACGGTATAAGAGTCGAGTTGATCGATTCTACCAGAATCGTATGTTTCAAAGGGACCAAAGATGGGTGTACAGAGCTTGGGAGAAGCCGGTTCTGGATGTGAGTGATGGGTGCCTACCGGAGGATGACGCCACAAATTCGTTTTGGCGGAGCATCTGGTCGGCGCCTATCACTCACTCTGAGGGGGATTGGATACGGGATGTTGAACAATCATGTGAACATATACAAGAAATGGGGGCTATTGATATCAGCCCCCAAGATGTAGCCAATGCAGTCTGTCCGATGTCTAATTGGAAGACTCCGGGCCCGGATGGACTGCATAATTTCTGGTTAAAATGGTTACCGAGTTCGCATGGTTGCTTGGCATCTCAGTTCCAATCTGCTATAGAGTCTGGCTTGCTTCCACAGTTCTTTACTACAGGTTCTACCCATCTGCTCCATAAATCAGGTAGTACCGCGGACCCTAAAAATTATCGGCCAATTACTTGTTTGCCGACCATATACAAACTTCTTACGTCCATTCTGAGGGCAAAAATAAATGACCATATTGATAGTAATTCAGTTATGTCTGCCTCTCAGAATGGATGTAGGAAAGGGTCTCGTGGTACTAAGGAGCTACTCCTTATTGATATGACCATTTGCCAACAGGTTCGCCGCTCCAAAAAGGATCTGTCGACATGTTGGATAGACTACAAGAAGGCCTATGATTCCGTGCCACATACGTGGCTCATGAGGGTGTTGGAGTTGTATAAAATCAATACAACTCTACGCACTTTCTTGATGTCATGTATGAGACAATGGACCACGGTGCTTCACTATCCAGGATGTCGAGATATTCAACAGAGCGGTGAGCCTATTAAGATTGAGCGGGGTATTTTCCAAGGTGACAGTTTGAGTCCTCTGTGGTTTTGTTTAGCCTTGAATCCTCTTAGCACACTACTGGAGAATTCAGGGCTAGGCTATTCGTTGAGGAGAGGGAGCCGGGCAATCTCCCACTTGTTGTATATGGATGACCTTAAACTATTTGCCTCCGGTAAATTGCAACTGATGAAGTTACTGAAGATCACTGAAAGCTTCAGTAATTCCATCAGAATGGAATTTGGTGTTGACAAATGCGCGGTCATGCATGTAAAACGAGGTGGGATTGTGGAATCCCAGAGCATTCAGCTCTCGGATTCTATAAGCCTAAGGTCCCTATCTGCAACGGAAACCTACAAGTACTTGGGTATGTCAGAGGCGTTAGGTATCAGTGTCGCTGACATGAAACAAGCATTACGAGAACGTTTCTTTGGCCGTCTGGATAAGGTTCTGAAAAGTCTCTTATCGGGCGGTAACAAGGTGCGTGCTTTTAATGGTTGGGTCATGCCCGTGATAATGTACTCCTTTGGTATACTCAAGTGGACTCAGACTGAGTTAGACACCTTGGATAGGAGAGTCCGGACACTGCTCACCGCAAATCGAATGCACCACCCACGATCATCTGTGATGAGGTTATATATCCCGCGAAAGTGTGGGGGTCGAGGCTTTCTGAATGCCAAGACCCTTCATAATCGCGAGATATGTAACCTCAGGGAGTACTTCCTCCAGGTGGACGTGGGGATGCATCGAGATGTAGTGGCAGTGGATAAGGGCCTCACACCGCTCGCTCTTGGCAAAGAGAACTGGCACACACCTGTCGTACTAAGCGTCAAAGACCGCAAGGATGTATGGCAAAGCAAGGAGCTACACGGGCGCTATTATCGAGCTCTTCACGGAGCTGATGTCGATTTTTTAGCGTCCGTGGCCTGGCTACGCTTCGGTGATCTCTTTGGAGAAACCGAAGGGTTTGTATGTGCAATTATGGACGAAGTTGTCATGACGAATAACTACCGAAAATATATAATTAAGGATGGTACAGTTGACATATGTCGGGCATGTCACTGTCCAGGTGAGTCCTTGAGACATATAGTTTCGGGTTGTTCACGTCTTGCTAACGGCGAATACTTGCACAGACATAACCAAGTGGCCAGGATTATCCACCAGCAGCTTGCTTTAAAGTACAAACTTGTGGAATCTGAGGTGCCGTACTATAGGTATGTCCCCGACCCAGTTCTCGAAGATGGTCCTATCACACTGTACTGGGATCGATCTATCATCACTGACAGGACTATTGTTGCCAATAAGCCTGATATAGTGGTGATAGATCGATCAGAGCGTCGGGCAATGATTGTTGATATCACTGTCCCGCATGATGAGAACCTCGTGAAAGCAGAAAAGGAAAAACAAATAAAATATTTGGACTTAGCTCACGAGGTTGTTGACATGTGGGAGGTGGACTCAGCAATCATTGTGCCGATAGTCGTTACTGCCAATGGCTTAATAGCCAAGAGCCTCGACCAACACCTCCGGAGGCTCTCGTTGGGCGTCTGGGTCAAGAGCTTGATCCAGAAGGCAGTACTTCTCGATACGGCGCGTATAGTGAGAAGGTTCCTCTCTCTGGAGCCCTGACCACCGGCAGCTTGGACCCTGTTCCCGATGCCGGTTGGAAACTATTTTTTATATTTTTAAATGTATATTTTCTTTTTTGTTTTTATGTATATTTAAAAATATAATTTATATGTAAATATTTAAATAAAGAGATAATAATAATAATAGGTCGGGGAAAAAAGTCTTTTCGCATTATAGTATGTATGAACTTGTAATAGTTTTTTTTTTTTGGCTATAGTATTTGTATCTGGGTGGTTTGGTACAATTGAAAGTTAAAATTTTAAAGAATATAATTCCAAATTCTAATTTTATTTGACAGAGAAAGATTTTATTACAAGTTCATAATACTATAATACGAAAAAACTTTTTACCCGACCTATTATGCACAGAAATAATGGGCATTGCTTAATAATTATATTTTTTTTTGTCAATAATTTGCTTTATACAACGCACTGATAAACAAAACTCACGCTTGACCCTGCATTACCTCATATATTATATGACTGTACGCTGTGCACTCGTCGCGCTCTACCTCAAAAACGGTTGATCGTATAAAAAAAAAGTTTAAACAAAAGTTGTAGAGAATTTTATACTCTACAACTTTCATATTGGTGAAAATATCATTTTAGCAATAGGAACCGAGATATTCGCGAAAAATTGTTTTTCGTGACCTTTGACCTTGAATATCTTAAGACGCGGACACGATAGCATTTGTGACTTTTGAGACAATATTTAGGGCGACCAAACAAAGGTCCTCACCAATTTTCAGCTTATTATCTTTCATTCCGAGGTTGACCCATTATTTTACCTAATTTGACTGGGCTATAATATTATATGGAAACACACCCAGACCAAGATAAATAGATACGTTTATGCACACAAACATGTATATTGTCCAGGATTGAACCCGCTACCTCTGGATTAGTAGGCAGATTCACTACCACTAGATACATCAGACGATTGTCGACATCACAAAATAAATCTGAAATATACATACTTTTTTTTACAATTTTCAGTTGTCGAGCTACAGAAACGATGGAAAAATTTGAAAACATGTTTCAATAGAGAAAAAACTAAATAGAACAACATGAAGAGTGGCTCAGCTGCTAATTGCAGAAAGGAATATGAATATTACCAGCAAATGTCATTTTTATTAAATGTTTCAAAAACAAGACCCTCTCAGGAGAATACTACAAACTATGATAATCCTGGTCCCTCAAATACGTCTAAAAAAGACCAGTCTGGAAATAAAACGGAGACATCAGTTAAAGATAAAGAGAGGGAAGTGTTACAAACAATTGCAAATAACTTGAAAAGAAAAAGGGGAGATGATAATTACCCTGACTTAGATTTTTTGCATTCTATACTACCTCATTTAAATAAAGTACCCGATGATTGTAAATTGGATCTTCAGACAGATATTTTGAACACTATAAAAAAATATATACCCAATACTAATTATCAATCGCAATATGGTTATTATTTCATTAATTATTCATCTCATTCATTTGCCGATGACACGATTAAACGTCCCAGAAAAAATCTAAACAATAAAATGATTTCACATGCTCTGAATATTATAAAATCTGTCTCCGATCGTCAAAATCAAACACAAGCAAAATACGAAGACACTCTTTTTGGAGAATATATTGCAGCAAAACTGAGAAAAATGGATAAATCAACAAATGCAATAGTAAAACATCGAATTAATAACATTTTTTTTGAAACCGAAATTGGATATCAGACAGATATGTATGTAGATTACGCAAGACCCTCTAGCTCTCGTAGTCATCCAGGGTACTATACAGGTTCTCCAAATGATCAGCCAAATGCATATCCTTCTAACCGCTCATCATCTGTACATTCTACTATTACGAGCCCGGATCATCAGCATTCTACCCCCACAAATTCTGATAATCAGCCAAATACAAACCCTTCATCTCTATATCCCATCAACATAAGCCCTCATCCGCACCTTCCTGGAGTTGAACCATCGGTACCAGTAGCGCTTGATGAAAGTTCTAATAGTGAACGTATAAGCAGCCAAGATATTGAGAACGTTTTTAAATCCCTAAATGAAAAATAATTTTCTTTCTTTATCTTTATTATATTGTTATAATTTGAAATAAATATAGCTTAGTATGAGAAAAGAATACTTAAACGTTATAACGGTTTACTCACGCGTATTTATCGGGATAGCCCCGTCGGTTCGACTCGCGACCCCACCGCCGCGTCAGCTCATGATTAAGGACTCCGGTTGGGTCCGAAACTAGTCGGGCTATCCCGATAAATACGCGTGAGTAAACCGTTATAACGTTTAAGTATGAGAAAAGAAGTCACGAAATAAATCTGTCTTTTGAAATTTTATGATTAAGTAAGAGTCACTAATTGTAAACACAAATTAAAATATAACTATTTCTTTTAATTCACGGGATAACTTCAAG
Source organism: Chrysodeixis includens (assembly GCA_941860345.1). Classification (NCBI taxonomy): domain Eukaryota; kingdom Metazoa; phylum Arthropoda; class Insecta; order Lepidoptera; family Noctuidae; genus Chrysodeixis; species Chrysodeixis includens. The sequence continues at coordinate 6,889,154 of OW796111.1, read as the reverse complement.
GGAAGAAACCCGGTCCTTTTTAAAGGCTTACACGGGGACACAGGTCCAACATGCAGAGGCCTTGTTGAGAACTTTAATCTAATATGTGATGGGGCAACTACCAAGGTCCATCCACCCCTGCTCTATGAAAGAACAGACATGGACGGCCCAAGGTAGCTACAAAACTATTGTAAATTATGGATAAAACGAATTTGGGCTATGGATAGGATATGTTGGATGTGTTTATTTTTCAAACTATGGATAACTATGGCACCTGCCTTTCAACACATGAAAATGCAAAAATATAACTATTATTATAATGATTTTTATTAAATATTTATATTTAGATTTTGATTAAATTGATCATTGATCATACTGCCATTCTAAGCTTCCGACATCGGAGAGAAAATATTCAACCAACTCGTTCCTTGTATCTTCAGGACACAGATTTGTATTGATCTCTCTTGGCAAGGCAACAAAACAATTATTTTCAGGAGTTATTGTGCGCCATTCACCTGGTATGATTTCTCCGTTATCATTTTCAGAATCATATTCGTTTCGATGTATATTTTTTTTAATATAATTGAACAAATGTACACAGGCCAATGTCACAATAGCAGTTTTTTGTGGACATAACTGGATAGGTCTCTTGAATATTTGAAATTTGCTGGTTAACTGCCCAAACACATTTTCAACTACTCTTCGTCCTCGACATATACGATAATTGAAAACTCTTTTAGGAGATCTTTTTGTGTGGTTACCATCGTAAGATTTTATAATGTGGGTTTGTAATGCAAAAGCATCATCACCCAAAAAAAAATATGGCACTGGTACATTTCTCCCAGGTAGAGGTTTGTTGTCCGGCAAATTTAAAGAATTGTTATTTAACATTCTGCATAACGCAGAGTTATTAAAAACACCGCCATATGAAATACGACCCTGACATCCAACATTAGCGTATAAAAACTTGTAATCTGCATCCACTAATGCAAATAGTACAATACTGAAATAAGTTTTATAGTTAAAATATTCACTTCCACTTCTTGGTGGACATTGAATTTTTACGTGTTTTCCGTCCATTGATCCAAGGCAATTAGGAACATTCCATCTATCCAGATATCTATCTGCAACTTTTTTCCATTCGTTTGAGGTTCTCGGAATCTAAAATAAGAACATTAACTAAATTATACTTCGAACTAAATTAAACAGCACAAAAAATATAAATCTATTTAAAATTTATATTTATCAACATTTAGATTTATTTAAAAAAGTTAAACATTTAATTTTACCTTTACATACTCCGAAAGGCCATCGATTATAGCTTGGCATACTTCTGGGATAATGTATGATATAATTTGAGGAGATACTTTGAACACATCACAAAGGCTAATGAATGATTCGCCCGTACTCAGGTATTTTATTGTTATTGCTAATCTGTCTTGTGACGAAATTGCAATTCTGCAATTTGTATCTTTTTTAACTATTCTCGGCCCAACAATATTCAATAAATATTCAAAGTCGGTATTGGTTAATTTCATGAATGTTTTAAAATGTATGGGATTTTGTACAATCAAGTCATCTGCTTTCAAATCTCTTAATCTGTCATGATTGCTATAACAATTGCGACTGAGTAAACTAGGTCTAACCCAACAGCTTCGTTCCTTTTGTAGCGATCCAGCAATAAACATTCCACAAGCTGCTACTGCCATCGTCCATTTTTAAGATTATTTCTATTTACTGAATTATCGAAGATACACCATCAAAATTATATCGCACAACCACACAACCTTTATCGACACGGGGCAATCACTGACTGCCAAATAAATTTCTTATCTCAAGCCGCCGACATGCCGCCGACCAAATTTTCCGACTTGTAATAAGTGAAGCCGCCAACTATACCGCCGACAAAAAGTTACCGACATATGTCGGCGGCCCGGCGCGGCGGCGGGCTCAATGTGTATTGCGCTTTATAGAACTTTCTTCCGTCTTTCTTTAAATCCTCCATCAGAGTGTGGAATACTCCATAAGACTCTCTTTCTAATAAAATAGGATGAACCCACAGCTTCTTCCTTTTATTTTGTAGCTGCTGTTTTTTGTATAAATAGTAGGCTAGAACAAGCTTTTTCTTTGCACTCGACATAACGTACGTGTATTTCTTCGCCCTGCAAATATAGAACTGATATCAACAACAACGGACGCGTTCACGTCATATTTTCCTTTATAAGCAGTTTACCAGATTCGTAATTTACCAGATTCGCTACTCACCAGATTCGCAACGCAAAAACACTGCTTAGTTCTGATGCGAATTGAGTTTATGACTTTTGGAGTCAAAGCTGATCACGAATATACGGCAGCTGTACTAGTAGTTAATGTTTGGTATATTTTACAATCACATACTTTTGAATCATTTCGGCGCGACACAGTTCTGACGCAAACTCAGTTCATTAGTATTGAATTTCTGATTTTGATCATCTACTTTTGCTGTTGACTGTACCTTCCTTTGCATCAAAGAAAGACACCTTATACAGAGCACGAGCAAAATTTTTAAAAATAGGCCGAGATTTAGCCAAAACACCTGCAGATGTTAAATTACCAGATCATATTGTGCAAGATTTTTTCATGTTCGACGATGGGATCGATGACAAAATATTTTTTTTTAGTAGTCCATTAGCAAGAACAAGGCTAACATTTGTTCAAATGTATTATGGAGGCGGCACTTTCAGAGCAGCACGGAAGCCATTCTACCAATTATACACTCTGCATGCAGACTTATCGCATGACAATAACGAAGAAATTAATTTCGTGCCACTGGTTTACGCTTTCCTGCCTGATAAAAGTAAAAATACATACATGCGGTTTTTTTCAGTACTCAAAAAGCAATTTGGTGTTAATATAAAATTATATAAATGTGACTACGAAATTGCTGCCATAGAAGCGGTCAAGGAAATATTTCCCGACGCAATTGTAAAAGGGTGCTATTACCATTTTCAAAACGCAGTATGGAGGATGAGCAAAAAAATTAATTTTGTCGACACGGAAAATGGTAAACAAATTACTCATTTTTTCACGCTTGTACCACTACTACCACCAATATTAATCCCTGACGGTTTTCTAAGCATCTGCGAATTGGCATCGAAAAATGATAATTTGGAAAATTTTTAAACCTATTTTGTTGACCAATGGATTAACAAAATAACCAGTGATGTTTTTAGCTGTTATAGAGAGAAGAATAGAACCACAAATGCTATAGAAGGATGGCACCGATGTCTGAACACAAAGATAACAACTAAGCCGTCTTTACTTAAATGCATTGTGATATTAAAAAAAGAAGCGGAAGTCCAGGATATTCAAATAAAAAAAAAACATTGCATTATAAAGGAAAGAAACGAATTAAAAAAATTATAGAAAAAAATGAAAAAATAAATAATATAATTTCCGATTGCCTGCATAATAAAATTAGCATAATTGATTGCATTAGGAAGCTAGCTTCTCTTAATTACACAAGTGACTAATATGCCATATAAATCGAGAAATTTTAATTTATTATGTTTTAAACTGTTGTTGGTTAAAAAACAAAGTTTGTTTTGTTAAAATTGATTTTGTTTTTGATTGTACAGTCAGCATCTAATAGATAGGGACGCTCAGGGTGTTCAAATAAATAGAAGCAATCAGAAAATCAATAATATCGGTACAAACGAAGTTTCCATATAATTGTCAACAATATAAGCGCTCAAAAGGTCGAGACGTTTAAAATGTCATATAGATTGGTTCAGTCAAATCGCCATTAATATGGTTACAGTCATCCCGCCAATGGTATCCAAGCAATCTAAGTGTTCAAAATATGGAACACATAGTCCAAGAGCCCGTGACGCCAGTTCCAGTTCAAGTTCCAGTTTTTCAGCGCATGTTCCCCATAATTATATATTAACGATCGATTACTATGAAGTGTGAGTCTTCGCGGCTTTGGCAGAAAACTGGTAACGAAGGTGTATGAAATGAAACCTTACTTTCGTCATTTTGGTCAGAGAAACTTTTAGCTTTTATAAAATGACGAAGGTCTGGCGTCACGGGATCTCAGTCCAAAAAAATTTTTTTTTTTTTACTATTATTGTTTATTTAGTAAACTAGCACGTCAAAGAAATAAACGGTTTCACAAAGATGAAAACCTCTTTAGGTAATGTATCTTATTTGCACGTCATTCTATTTTCAATCATTGCATGTCAATTATCTATGTGTCATATCAATGTCAAGTGCAATACTAAAGCACTTAAATCTATTCATCAAATAATATTTAATCCAGCAATAATTGTGTTTCATGTTTAAATATGGCTACATATCGCATTAGTGACAACACTAAACATCGAATTATATATTTGAGGGAGGAAGGTGTCTCCGTAACAGATATTTCAAATGAACTAGGAATATCCGTAATTATCGCTTTGGATGAGATATCTTTCTAATTATTTATATGTCTTAAGATTCTTCTCCTTTCTTTTATTTAGAGAAACACCGTATACCGTTGGTTAGAGAGATGGCAAAGTGGTGGTGCATTTCAAAACCATGTTTCATTTGGTCGTCCACGACAAACAAGTACAAATCAAGACAGAAATATAGTGCAGCGAGCAATTAGCAATCGTTTTATCGACTCCAGGATTATGTCTATGGAGTTTGGCATATCACAGAGCACAATAAGACGACCGACGCCTGCGAGAACATGGGTAACACCATCGTATTCCTGCTAAAAAGCCTATATTGACACCGAGGCTTAAAGTGCAGCGTTTACAATTCGCACGAAATTATTTAAATTTCAATTTTGATAATGTGATCTTTGTAGATGAAAAAGTTTTTTGTTCGTCCGCCCAGGGACGCTTATCTCCATACCGAACATCAAACACAAGGTATGATGAAAGAAATATCCTCCCTAACAATCGCAGTGGTCGAATCACCTTAGGATTTTGGGGATGGATGACTCAAAGCGGACCAGGAGAGCTAGTCGAGGTGGGAGGAAGAATGAATGGCCTCCGATACAAAGACATCCTCGAAAACGTTTTGCTTCCAACAGCCAGGATTTTTTTCCCCATGAAACGATTAGGTTTCTCCAAGATAACAGTTCTGTGCACAACTCCAGAGTTGTGACTAGTACATCCAAAAATATGGAACAGGTCTCCCAAATATATGCGTCTGTAGGACAACCATCTCCGGGTCAACCATCTCCGGGTCAACCATCTCCGAGTCAACCATCTCCGAGTCAACCATCTCCGGGTCAACCATCTCCTCAACATCTATCAACTAACGAACAATATGCTATGTCATCTCCGCATAGTGAATTATCTGAGCTTTTGGATATGGATGATTGTGTTGTTGATGTTTAAGTTACCTACAGTATTTTATTTGCCTATGTCATTGATTAAGTTTCTATATTAAAAAGACTGATTACTTACCTTTTATTTTTATTTATTTTTATTTATTATTATAAAAGAAATACAATATTAGTTTAAGACAATCTCCCACAAAACCGGTTTAGCGGTTTGACTGTGGGTGTTGCGCCGCATTGTTATACAAAATCAAGTTTCTATTATATACCAGTACAAATACTTAATTATTTATTTTATGTAAGTATTTTTTTAACTTAATTTTAAAAATTCTTTTATCCCTTTCCTGTCTAATGTCTGCCGGCAAACTATTAAGCACATAAGGTACACGTTTCTTTACATTGTCTTTTAATGCATTGATGATTGCTGCACAAACTTCAGGAACGAATTTACTTATAACTTGCTTAGACATTCTGAAGGTATACTGTAAACTAGTGAATGAATCACCACTTGCTAAAAATCTCAATGTTAAAGCCAATTTGTCTTAAACGGGTATCGCTTTTCTAAACCTTGTGTCTCTAGTGTGAATTTGAGGACCAATTTAATTAATTAGATACTCAAAATCTGTACTCGACATAGTGAAATTCTTGAAATATCCACTAATCTTTTGAGACTTCATATCCATTACTAAATTATTAGAACGATTTCTTTCTTTAAATATTTCACTTTGACCTAGTCCAGAAAGGGCAAATTCGCCACGAATCGTTTCGCGCGAATTCATATGCACGTAGTTGAGATACTAGACATCAATACATCGCGTCCACAAGCATCGCGCGAATTCAAAATACGCGCGTAAATCGCGTGCACTACGCCAGACTCTCGACTCGCGCTTTATTCGCGCGTGTTGCGCGCGAGTCGAGATACTAGGTACGCCTTGTTCATTGTTGCGTCCAGTTGACGCGCGAACTCTAGAGTTCAACTCCATGTTTCGCACTGAATTCCTCCCCAAATGCTCGCGCGTTGGTACGCACCTTGTGGACGCAATGGTCGCGCGTAAGGCTCAATTCACACCAAAAGCGCGGCGAAGCGAAGCGCGGTTTGAGTGTCATTTGATCACTATAATGTATATTTTCGCATGAGAAAGTCGAACGAGTCGCGCGGATGCCCGCGGCGCCGCGGGACTTCCCGCGAATTCCATGAACGGAGTCGTGCGACTGCGCGGGAACTCCCGAGAATGCTCGAGCAGTAGCTAGCGGCCGCTGGCAATATCCCGCCCCTCGCGCCCGCTCCCCGCGCGCGTCTGTTGCGAGCTCGCGAGCGAGTATTCGTTCGCATTCATTCCTTGCAGTGCGGCGAATACAGAAGTGATGGAAGTGGATGAAGAAAAGCTTATTTATTTAGTCCAAATGTACGACTGCCTATACAATATAAAATCAAGACATTACAGCGATAAAAACATAAAAAATAACGCTTGGCAAAAAGTAGGCGCTGAAATGAATATGTCTGGTATGTATTCGTTTAATAATTTTTATTCGAAAATTAAAATAAAACCTTTTTATGGCCTGTCCAGGAGGGCCAATTCGTCACGTACATCGATATATATGTACTACGTATGTACCTACCAGATAGAACGTTCCGAACAAAAAGCTTACCACACTGAAATCAACTGCAGACTTTACATAGCCCAAAATAGCAAACCAGAGCGATTTTGACACCTGCGTCTATGAAACGACAATTGTGAAATAGAAAATACGCTTGTATATCATACTTTTCATTTATAATTCAATTTTACAAATATACATTAATTTGTTTCCCGCCATCTTAAAATTATAGATTAAGAAAATCGTGCCCAAACAGATGTGCCATAAAACTGGTAGTAGGTAAAATATCAATGAAAACAGACTTCACTCTGTCATGGTATGTTCTTACTTTCAAGAAAAAATAATATGACGTCGTGTGTATTTCGCTACTGTAAAAACACTGCAAGAAATATCAGCGCATCATCAGGGACATTTTTATAATTCTTTCACCATTAGAAAGGTACATTATCTGCGTGTAACATAGGCTATATTTTATCCCTGTGCGGGCTTCCCCAAATTCTTAAAAACTCTACATGTGTTGTTCTGACATATAAGCCGTACAGTGGCGAAGGGTGGTTTAATGAAATAGGGAAGCCGCAGCAAAAAAAAAACTGGGGGGGGGAGTACTCAGGGATGGGGGGAGAGGTAATGGAGGTAATTTCTCAGTCCACTTTTTAGCACTGACTGAAGACTGATAGTTTGAACATGTTTTCTCGAGGAATTCGGCAGATTATTAATATCTATAAAACTTTATTATCTTTAGTTAGGTATATTATTTTATTTTGACGACCTCGATGGCGCAATGGTCACCATGCCGGACTGCCGAACCTGAAGTCCCGGGTTTGTGAGCATGCTTGTTAGCCGTGGTCTGGGTGTTACAATATGTATTTATAAATATGTATACACCGTGTAACATAATTAACGCACATCCTGAAACTACTTTGTTCAGAATCGATAACAGAATCCATTTCATTAATAAAAATAAATATTTTTTTTTACCAAATAATTATTTAGAAATAATTAAATTGTAGACACTATTTTCATAAAGCACTCGAAGTAAACGAAAATGAGCCTTAAGTCGATGCAATAAGGCTTTAGCAATTCACAGCGGTTCACACTTTCAAACACACACACAAGTTCACACTTTCAAACACTAACAAAGATACATAAAAAGGATCGCCGAAATACGTAATACAATAGGAAAGAGCGAGACAGCCGAGCGCGGCGCCGGCGCGGCGGCGCCCGCGTGGCTCGGCGCTCGCGCTTCCTCGCATTAGTCATCGGCCGATCGTTATCAGTGAATGTTTGTCATTATTTGTCAAAACAAAACTTTCGCGCACGATGTCTTTCCGGTATACTAACGTACAGTACACCGAGATGGTGAGGACTCTAGCACAGTGTGGTGATAACGTAGCATTAGCGTGTAGAACATTTAATGATAAACACGGCACGAGTGTTGACCGCAGGACCTAAAAGACCTAGTGTATTGTGACGAATCAACATGTGCCGAGGACCTTAAAGATAGGATAGTGGCTGCTTTTGTAACAGTGAAAAGGGACATTCTAGTGTTAAGTGAATTGCGACAACAATTGCGTAAACGAGCTTTTAAGTGCATAGAACAAGGTGGTGGACATTTTGAAAGTGTTTTAAAAACAGGACGCCGTCGTATGAGTGCCGATTAATTTTAAACATGTAAGTTTCTCATTGTTTAATTATTATGATTAATATCTTTTAAACACGCCGCCTTTGTTTAGGTACCTATCAAGTTCATCTCTATCAGCATTTCAATAACAATAACTTACGGTTATTAAAATCATTCATACTAAACAATTCTAATAATAAACATAAACAATTTTATGCAAAGACGTCATAGTATCTACGTACGTAAGAATGTAGATAATCTCTTTAGGTTTTCAAATTGGTTTTAAGGGTTTTACTTTTCGTATGTTATGATTTTATGAACTTATGATAGTAGGTATTGGAGAAGCCGCGCGGGCTGCGAGACCTCCACTTTTGTGCGTCTGTGTGCGCGCGTAAAGTATTGAGCAATAGGGCGCCCACGCGTTTTGCCAATTATTTGTACAAATTATTCTGACAATATGTAATAAAAACAAATATCTAAAAATGTTTCAATACATTAATTGTGGATAAAAAAGGATATTCTTTTTGGGGTGTCTGTGGATGTGCGTTATTTCCGTTACACGTTGTATATGTAGCTATATGTAGTTTATCAGTTGTGTTAGCACCCATAACACAAGTTAATTAATAACTTACCATGGGGCTAACCGACCGTGTGTGAAAAGGTGTCCCGACATAAAAAAAAAAAAAAATATCAACTACTACACTCGCGAGCAAAAGTATGGAATCACTTACTTGAAATCTGTTCCGCGCGATCTCGAGTACTAAATATTTTATTAATAATAATAAAACTGGTACCATTTTAAAGTTTATACTGTTACCTTTAAATTGATACCAAATTCATTAAAATCACACCAGTATTTAAGGAGCTATCCTGGATTATGTCAAGAAGTAAGGAAAAAGATATGTTTGGTCACGACTTGCGCCCTATTGACCCCCTATAAAAGCACGTGTTATCGGATTTTCTTTATCAGTCTGCTTTCAAACGTTGACCGGTACACATCTCCGCTAATTTTGACCCTTGAATTTGGACGACAATGGATAATACACCTACAGAAGCCGCCCAAATCGTCGCCCTATTGCGAGAAGGGCTCAGCCAGAGGGCTGTCGCACGACAGCTCCACATAAGCCAGTCCTGTGTTTCAAAAGTTTATAAACGCTTTCGGGAGACTGGTGGCTTTATCTCGAGACCAAGATCTGGACGGCGCCGGTGCACATCGGAGAGGGATGATCGTTTTATCGTGTCAACCTCTCTTCGAAATCGACATTTGACTGGTGTCGACGTCCAACAGGAGCTCCGAAATGTTCGTGGAGTAGCTGCCAGCGAGTGGACAGTTCGTCGAAGACTTAAGCAAGCTGATTTAACTCCAAAAAGGCCAGCCACAGGCCCGAAACTGACGGCAAGCCACCGACAAGCACGTCTTCAATTTGCGCTCGCTCTCATCTTGATTAGGAGGTTGAGCAATGGAAGCGTGTCCTGTTCTCCGACGAGAGCAGAATGTGTTTGCATGGCAGCGACCGAAGAGGTCGGGTCTACAGGCGGCCTGGGGAACGATATGCACAGTGTTGTTTTGCTGAGACAGTGGCGTATGGCGGTGGTTCTTGTATGATGTGGGCCGGCATTTCCTTCGACGGTAAAACGGAGCTGGTTTTTGTGCCTGGCGGGGGAAGAGGAGGCGGTCTAACTTCAGACCGCTACATTACCGATATTATGCAGGACCATGTCCTTTCTAACGCGGGATATATCGGTGATGACTTCCTCCTTATGCACGATAACGCTCGTTGTCACACTGCCCGTGCCACAACTGAATACCTCGAAGAAGTCGGTATCGCCACAATGGACTGGCCAGCGCTCAGCCCGGACTTAAATCCCATTGAGCACATGTGGGATGAATTGAAGAGGAGGGTCCGATCAAGAAATCCTGCTCCTTCAAGTGTAGATGAGCTGAAATCGGCTTTGATAGAGGAGTGGGAAGGTATCCCGCAAGAATCAATTCGGAAGCTGATTCGATCAATGAAGAACCGTCTTCGAGCAGTTATAAGGGCGAGGGGAGGGAACACAAAATATTGAAAATTAATTTTAAAGCCAATTAAAGTTTTTGTTACATAATTTTTGTTGTTTTCTTCATTCATTATTTTTTTATTATCCTTAGGCTTTCCTAACTCCTTCACTTAATCCAGGATAGCTCCTTAAATACTAGTGTGATTTTAATGAATTCGGTATCAATTTAAAGGTAACAGTTTAATCTTTAAAATGGTACCATTTTTATTAATATTAGCAGAATAATTTAGTACTCAGATTGCGCGAAGCAAATTTCAAGTAAGTGATTCCATACTTTTGCTCGCGAGTGTAGAATCTGAGAAAAGTTGGCACTAGAAACAATACATTTTAAGTATTTAATTTACAACGGCCTGTTAGCCATTGGTATTTATGGTAGGTATATGTTTCATAAATCCGTCAGGACGTTAGTAATTTGAATATTGACGTAATATTGGTAGGTAATTCACCCGAGCGGCGTGCCCGAGTTTTATAACACGTTTTTATTCTCAAAACTTAACCTTGAAAAATAAGTTCCTTCCTAAAGTAAATAATCTGTCGGAAAACAGTCTAATGCGATAAATGCTATCCTAGTTAAGTTTTAAAAGTAGGTACACTAAAAAGAAACCTAATGCAAACTGTCTATACGTATCAAAATAACTCATTTCAACGTAGGTCTCTATATTTTCACTACACGCACTGTGTGTACTTGTACTGAGTACCAGGTCACAGTGCGATCGCGGGGATTAGTAGGGAGTAATGATACTGCCAACTACTTGATCAAAATTATATACTTGGTGAATACAAAAAAAATATAAATTCTATATAAATATAAACATCTTAACACCGCGATTCAGGATTTGCATAAAAATGCACAACGCCATCTATGTTGACATAATGTAACTAAAACACTTAAACTAACATAAAATATTGTACCCACACGAACCATGTTATTTCCAAATGATACACACACTAATAAATTCAATTAAGTAATACAAAGAACAAATTGTTAATGGTATTATCTAAAACAAAATAAGAACAATGAGAGTGAATTTGTCTGATTTGTTTGTTTACATATTTGAGAGCTCTAAGCGCTGTCACTCGCGCGTAGACAGATATAGCTACTCTACTCTTGACGCGTTCTTTCTCGTTCACTCGCGAGTTTTGATTGGGTGGAAGCCGCTCCGTGAGCCGGCTTACCGATCGCCCATATTTTGCGAACATCGCGCGGCGCGGCGTGGATGACGTCACGCAAGCGTAGTTTTGTATGGAGGAGGAAGCCGAGACGCTTACCGGCTCGGTCATCAAAATTGAGCCCGCGGTTAAAAAGCCACTTTGCACTCTTGTATAACAAATAACTATTACTATTCTTAGACATCAATCTGACGCGGGTGTCAAAATCGCTCTGATTTGCTCTTCTAGGCGATGCTTAGTCAACAGTCCATCTCAATGAGGCAAACTATTTGTTCGGAACGTTCTATCTAGTGCTTATTTGCGTAGTTCAAATATTTCGATGCGTGCGTAGGATTTGCGACGAATTCCGGCTGGACCAACATTTTAATTACAATAAAAAAAAAAACTAAATTGTTGCGATGACGTCAGGAAATTGTAGAACTCGTTATTTTACATAGGGCGCAGTATTTTGTAAACCTTTACACCATTTTGTTGTTAAATCTATTTAAATACGAGAAATCATTTCGTTTTGCCAAGAAACGGCACCACAAGAATTAAAATAAGTTTTAAATTTGTCTCTTATACACATAGCATTTTCTCGGGAGACAGTACTCTCTTCAATATTTTGTAAAATACTATTTACTGGCACTGTTTCAATCACGTTCTCAAATATTTCATCATTTCTTAGGTAATTATGCAAACAAGTGCACGCTAGTATCATAATGTCCAGGTATTTGGGTTGCATTCTAATTCTCTTTTGAAAAATTTCAAATTTCTGTGTTAGTATTCCGAAACTGCTCTCTACAATACGTCTTGCACGGCTTAGGCGATAGTTAAATATTGTCTTCTCGGCGTCTGTCGACACTTGGCTTCCAGGAAATGGCCTCATTATGTGTTCATGTAACGGGAAAGCCTCATCTCCAACAAAAACATGTGGCAAAGCTTCTGTCGTACCTGGCAAACATTTATTAGGTGGTATATCCAGTGTATTATTATTCAATGATTGTCCTAATCTGGAGCTGCTTAAAATGCCACTATCACTATTGCGACCGTATGCTCCAATATCCACTACAACGAAGCGGTAATTTGCATCAGCTACGGCTAACAAAACTACACTGAAAAATTTTTTGTAGTTGTAAAATTGACTGCCACTGTTCCAATATTAACATGTTTGCCATCTATGGCTCCTATGCAGTTAGGGAAATTCCATTGAGTTTCAAATTCTTTTGCTACTTTGGTCCATAGCTCAGGTGTTGGTTTTGGCATAACTCGCGGCCGTAAATACTTCCATATCGCGGAACAAGTTTCGTGAACAATTGCAAATACAGTACTATATCCCATTCGATACTCGTGAGCTAGCGCTTTGAAACTGATTGCAGTAGTTAAAAATCTGAAACAAAATATAATTATTATTACCAGATATACACATATCGACAAATTAGGAGTAACAGCCCCGGTAATTTGTCTACTTTAGTCCGTGTGTATAAATTATAATTATTATTTAGATTTATGTTACCATTATTAAAACCATAATAAGATTGTTATATTAATAATGACATAACTATCATTTTCAGTGGAGGATTGCCAAAAGGCTTGGAAGAAATTACGAGATAGTTACAGAAAGGGCATTGCATTAAGAGAGAGTAGAAGTGGGTCAGCTAGGACAGTAGAACGCCCATTAAAATTTGAAAAAGAGTTAGAATTTATAAAACCTTTCATGAAAAGCAGACAACAAATATCAAATTTAACGAGTTCGCCAGAAGATTCAGATATTATCACAGATGGCGAATATCAGTCAATGTCGCCAAGACCGCAGTCGCTGCCGTCACCACGGCCACAGTCACAGCTTTCACACCGGATTACTTCACCCAACGAACAGCCTTCTAAAATGTCAAATTTATTGTTAAAACAATATATTGAAAGAAAGCAAATAGAAGATGACCCAACCATTAGTTTTTTCTTAACTATGGGCCGAACTGTGAAAACAATGCCTAAAAATATTCAAGCCAAATTAAAGGGCGAAATTTTCCGCCTTATAAATGAAACCGAAATAAGACTTGCCGATGACACCGGGTGGTAACATGACAGGTGATACAGCTGAATTCAATTTATCTGCCACGGGAAATAACACAACCATGCCATGGCTCCAGGGGACAATCTCACTTTCCCTGACCCACCAGACCCACAATTGCACAGTTTCGAAATTTCAGTCAAACAGGTAGTCGCAGCGGTGGGCTCCTTTCGGAATGGCTCTGCTGGTGGACTGGATGGTCTGACCCCCCAGCATCTAAAGGATCTGACGGGTCCCAGTGCTGGTGAAGCCGGTGAGTCACTCCTGAAGGAGCTTACTGCTCTGATTAACCTTATGATAGCAGGCAAGGTCCACGAGGGCATAATTGATACACTTTATGGTGCTAACCTTTGTGCCCTTCGTAAAAAAGATGGAGGCATTCGCCCCATTGCAGTGGGTTCTACTTACAGACGTACGGCAGCTAAAATCTGTTGTAATTTTTATAGTAAGCTATTGTCCGAAAAAATCCAGCCCCTTCAATTAGGTTTTGGTTCAAAAGGTGGCTGTGAGGCTGCCGTACACGCTCTGTCTACATTCTTGTCCTACAGGAAAAATGAAGTTGTTCTCAAAGTTGACATTAAAAATGCCTTTAACTCCGTTAACAGAGATACTTTGTTGGCAGAAGTTAAAAGTGAAACCCCAAAAATTTACAGTTTTCTGTGGCAATGTTACAGAAATCCATCTAAATTAGTTTTTAAAGAACACCTTTTAAATTCCTCCGTTGGTTGCCAACAAGGTGATCCTCTCGGGCCGGTCATTTTTAGCCTAGCCTTACACCCAATAATTAGACATTTGAAATCCAAATTTTTGTTCCATCCATCTAACGCAAAATTCTCCCCGAAACTCGGCAAAATTTCATAACACTGACCACACTCCACACACCGCGGCATCTATCTGATCTATTGTACTATTGCTTCAAAGGAGCCGACAGGTCCAAAATAAAACAAAATATCAAAAAATAATGTTATTTATTTTATGTCAAAGGAACCGCCAGCCCTTTCGGCGCGTACACAACTACCGTGGTTTCCTTTGATGATGCCGCCGACTGACCGAGCGACGCTCAGTCAGTCTCAGTCTCGTGTAGAAAGCGCTTCTGACAAGACTTCCGTGTTCTTATTAGATTTTCGCTAATTGTTAAGATGTCGTACTCTAACGAAACTTATTTCGATATGTTAATGTGTCTCGGTTATTGTAACTGCAATTATGCGGCTGCTCGTAGAGAGTTTGAGGTGCGTTTTGGTGCGCGAGGTATACCAGTGCCGTCCATACAGGCACTTCAGCGTCTCCACGTCAGAACGTTCCAAACTGGCAATGTTCACAGTACGGAGGTGCAACGTGCTGATACCGGGAGGCCACGAACACATCGCTGCTTCCATTCAAAAGTACCACAAATAAAAAAAAAAACTAAAATGTTTTTATTGCAAAAATGCAATCGTAAGCCTCTATATTTTCATATTTATAAAAGACTCCCATTGATTTTGCACTTTAAAATACAAAACCGACGCAACCGTTTTTTTTTTGAATTTTCGTTTTAAACGCGCGAAATATAATCGAAACCGCCATATTGTTAGTTGCGCGTCGACAAACGAGCTGAAAGCACGTCTCTTTTGTACAAAAGAACCACATCTCAAAAATTAACCAGTGTTATTTATTAATTTTATAAAGAAAACGGCCACATTTAGGAATACTGCAGTTTTGAATAAAGGATTCACGTAAGTACGATATTATTTTTAAATCAAAAGAACCATATTTAAAAACTGTTTGTTTTGCATAGATAATATAACTATATGAACTTATTTTTTTTAATCAAAATAAACTTATCAGACAATGTGTTTGTTTTGAATTTATGTTATTTAATATGATGTACCATATTTAAAAATGGTTTGTTTTAAATATAAAAAAACTACTTTATACTATTATAATTTTAAATTAAGTGGGTTTTATTCAGGAATACACTCCTTTTGTTTTTATTTTTACAGAGTTGTTTTAGTAGTATGTATTAAACCTGACCTTATCTCAAAAAATTAAAAAATATTGTAGGTATGTTATTACGTATAGTATTATATCCCGTAGGTACATTGAACGGCCGGCCGGCGTGTTGGTCGGTTGTAGGACTTTTTCCGTTAAATAAATGCAATTTTATTTATTTTACTTAATGAGTTTTTTGTCTATCAGATCTTTTTATGCTGTTTTAGTAGTATTAAGTTTGATCATTTTAAAAACGCCAGGCTCCCATCATGTTAGCATTATTGTTTAAACGGAACCCGGCGGCGGCTTTGGTCCACGGGTAGCTTAAGTATGTATTGGCCATTACATTATTATTTATTGCTTTTTTACAGAATGAGTAGAAGAGTTCATAAAATACTTAACATGGTAAGAGATAACAGTAGAAGTATTGGAGAAAATGTTCTAGTCATGGAAAAACATTCGCAAACTGACAATCCAGTGTTAGAAGAACCAGATGTGCCTCTGAATGAGTCTTTGGATAGTAATTCTATACCTGATTCTCAATCCTGTATCAGTTTGTCTCTACTTGATGATGAATGTTTAGAAAAGAGACCAAACTTAGTTGTTCCAGAAAGCAATTATGATAGCGACACTTCAGAGTCTACGAGTTCGACCAGTTCTGTTTCAGATTTCTCTTCAGACAATAGTGTTAAAGACCCAGATTTTCTAATGAGGCAGGACTTAGCGTTAACTGATTCAGATTCGGATAATGATTGCATTCAAAATGTAAACCTTTTAACAAAAAGCAGACTACTACAATTGTCTCCTCAACCTGGACCCTCTGGTTTATATAAAGAGATTAAAGCATCTGGCCATAGCAATCCGTTAGCAGACATTTCTTTCGACGATGTACCGATGAGACTGGAATCTGAAACTATTGATCCTCAACCAAGCGACTTACAATCATACAACGATAACATGCAAGTTGGCAGTGTTGGTATATCAAGTGTTGAAACGGCTTCTCCTTGTAATGTTGAAAACGAAAACATTGAAAAAAGAGGTCACAAACGGAAAGCCAATCCAAATTCATGGCAGAAAAATATGTCGAAACTATTAAGAAACAGTGGCAAAGCATATACCTCGATGTCGAAAACGAAGGGAAAGGTAGAAGAAAAGAAAATGGGGTCAGTTTGTTCTGTTAAATGCAAGTTTCAGTGTTCTACAAAAATTACTCACGAGGATAGACTAATTATTTTTAACGAATATTGGAATACTGGTGATCTGGAAGCACAAAGACAATTTATTTATAATAACCTGACTGAAATAGAACCCAAATATCGATACACTCGCGTTGGTAGTTCTCGCAAAAATCATAATAATGCCTACTACTTGCCTCTAAACAGCAACCGCACGAGAGTATGTAAAGTTTTTTTTATGAATACCCTTTCAATTTCTGATACAGTAATTAGAACTGTTGTTAAAAAATACCAATCTAACCCCACAGTCATTCAATTCAAAGAACAAAGAAGAAAACATACCAATCATTATCAGCTTGAACCATCCCTAAAACACGGAGTCAGAGCCCATATCAATTCCATCCCACGAATTGAAAGCCACTACTGTCGTAGTCAATCAAAACGCGAATACATTGAAGGTGGCCTTACCCTAGCGGCCTTACATCGCGATTATGTTGAAAATTGCGTGTCGGAAAACAAACAGTACGTCTCTTATCAAATATATTACAATATTTTCATGAACGAATTTAATATCTCCTTTTGGCAGCCAAAAAAAGACCAATGCGAAGAATGCACTGCTTTCAAAAATTGCGAAGATAAGTCAACATTGGAAGAAAAACACCAAGAACACTTAAATGAGAAAGTTCTTGCAAGAGCCGAAAAGGAAAAGGATAAAGGAAATGTTAGCGAGAATCTAAAAGTCGCTGTATATGATCTACAGGCTGTAATGCCTTGTCCAAGAGGCGAAGTATCAAGTTTTTACTATGCATCAAAAATAAATGTGCTTAATTTTACTATTACTGAGCTAGGCTCTAAAAATACTACTTGTTTTGTATGGCACGAAGGAGAAGGGGCTCGAGGAGTAAACGAAATTGGATCCTGTGTGCTTATGTATTTAAAAGATTTGAATAACATAGCTACTGAGGAATTCGATGTGATATTTTATAGTGATAATTGCTGCGGCCAGCAGAAAAATAAGTTCTTGGTATTCATGTATCAATATGCCACAAATACGTTACCAAAACTAAGAAGTGTTACGCATAAGTTTTTAATTAAGGGTCACACACAAAACGAAGGCGATGCCGTTCATTCGACTATCCAAAAAAATATAACTCGAGCTTTAAAATCATCGCCCATTTATGTACCTGACCAATATATAACTCTAATTAAAACTGCAAAAATGAAAGGCTCGCCTTACATAGTTAAAGAACTTGCCCATGATAGTTTTGTTGATTTAAAACCTTTGGCTTCCGGTAACTATACTATTAATGAAGACAAAGAGAAGGTTAAATGGTCTGATATAAAAGTACTAAAAATAGATAAATACGTGAAGAACCAATTCCTGTATAAGACTTCATACCAAGATAATGAATTTAAATCAGTATCCACTCTTAATAAAGGCAGGCAGCAGAAAACGAATCCATCTGAAAATATTAGAACACCAAAGAAACTTTATAACCAAAAATTTAATGTTACGCAAGCAAAAAAACAAGGCATTCTTAATCTTATTAATAAAAATATTATTCCCAAATATTATGAATCGTTCTTTGCAAACCTATAAGGCTGACAATTTAGATTACAACAGAATATGGTTGTGATTTTGTGATCTCATAAATGTTCCTAATTGCATTTAAAATACTATTGTAGTTATAAGATTTTAAAATTTATTATTGATTTTAACGTAAGAGTATAACGTAATACACACACCGGCACAATTAGGGGAACGCATACAAAATATTGAATTTTTAAGAAAGCATATGTTGTATATATTTTTTTTAAAGTACAATCAATTGTTATATCTAAAAGACACTAAAATAAATGTTAAAGTGGTTTCTACAATGCATATTTTGTAAATGTTAACAAAAATTACAAAAAATGGAAATTTTGCATTTTTCTCTTACAACTTAAAACTCTTAAATTTAAATAAACACTTACAAATACTTTTATTTTAATAACGTGTATTGCCGCCGCGGGCCCTAATTAAGGCTTGTATTCGCTTTCCCATGCTTAGAATTACGCTATCAATAATTTCTTGGGGTAAGTTGTTCCACTCTTCCACCAAGGCTGTTTTTAGTTCCTCGACATTATTGGGGGCCGGATTGCTTTGTCGAACCCTTCTTCCTAGGTAGTCCCAGACATGTTCTATCGGATTCATATCAGGTGATCGTGCTGGCCAATCCATTTGAGTAATACCTACCTCATTAAGGTAACCACTCACTATGCGTGCAGTGTGGGGACGTGCGTTATCATGCATAAAAATGAAATTTTCGCCTATAAATGGGGCAAAAGGCATGACATGGGGTTCTAAGATTTCGGTTATATACCGTTCTGCAGTAAGCGATCCATTAGCAATGACCACTAGCTCCGTGCGAGCTCCCAAACATATGCCACCCCATACCATAACTGATCCCCCACCATACGACACAGTTTCTGTGAAATTTGCTTGGTGATACCGTTTCCCTCGATGTCTCCACATTCTTTCTCTTCCATCCACAAAATTTACACAATAACGGCTCTCGTCACTGAACAAAACATGGCTCCACTCATTTGTCCAATTTTGATGTTCCCGAGCAAAAGCCAATCTTGCTACACGATGACATACCTCGAGTTTTGGTGCCTTTGCCGGCACGTAAGATTTTAGTCCAACTTCATTCAACCGTCTTCTTACTGTTCTTTCACTCACATTGACATTACGGACTTCTTCTAAATGTTCGGGTCTGAACAGCAGTTTGACGGCGATTTCGTAAAGTCTGCAAGACGATGAAACGGTCATCTGAGGCGCTAGTTGCCCGATTTCTGCCCTGTCCTCGTCTCCGCACGTACGATCCAGTCTCTCTATAACGTCGGATGATGCGATGAATCACCGATGTCGATACACCCAAAGCGCGACTCACGGAACGATAGGTGTGCCCTTCTTCGATCATTGTGACTGCCCTAGCCACAGAAGTTGCTGGTAAATCACTCATTTTGTATCAAAACAATGTGCACTACTCGACTGTAAACAGTGAAATGACCCACAGTTATCCTACACAGCATCCACTAAAGATCTTATCGGAATAGTCAAAAAACGTTAAATCAGTTAATTCTTAAATAACCATTATTCTTATCAATGCACTTGAAATGAAAAAATAGGTGTACTTTAACACTAGAAAGGCGGACGGGGATCAAATGACCCATTTCGAAATTAAATTGTTTATAAATCAAATACTACTTGTTTACGTGACTAAGTATTTCGTGACTTTTAATGAAATAGCATCAATTTCACAATAACACTATTATGATTTTCATATATCTATCTCAATGTAAATAAATAGATGAATTACCTACAAAGACGGCGCGGGGGTCATATGACCATAATAACGAGTGAGCCCTCATTAGTAAACAAAATAAACATTTATAATTGTGGGTACTTTGTTATATTATTTGTTATCGTCTTACAAAGCATTACTTGTACAAATCAGTGACTTCATTTACAATACGCGAGCTTTCGAAGTGTGAACATTATTATTTTTGATGTGATTGAGATTTGAAATGTCTGGAACTGTCCGTTATAATGAAAAACTGGAATTATTACAATCCTTGCCGGAAAATCTGTCGGGAAGTGAAGATGACGAATCGCAAATACGTGCAGAGCCAGATCCTGGAGAAAAAAATAATACTTCTGGCCGAGTTCAAGCGATGGATTTGACTGCAGTAACCAAACCAAAGTCAATGTTTTGTCATGTTTGAAGATAAAAACAGGACTCAATGTACTGTTTTCACTGTCTAATAACACAATTATTATTATTATTTTCAGCTTCTGTTCAAAACCAAAATGTACCTAGTCAACGAGGATCACGTGGTAGACGATCTCGAAGACGTGTACGTGGTGTACGTTCCACATCAAGAATTACATCTGAAAATTCTAATAGCATGATATCACCAGGTGGAATTTTGTGGAATATCATTCAGAATTTTGAAACTAATGGTGAAACACCAGGTCATCGGGCTAGCTATAATGTTTTGACCGACAGCCAGGTCCCACTCCATATGCTCAAAGAAAAATATTGACGAAAAATTTTTTTCATCCTGGAAACTTCTTACTGAGTTGCCCATATCACTTACAGCGTGAGACCTCATCACACTCTTCCGCAACTAATCTCACAAAGGACGTCATTGCTACATTTCAAGTTGCAAAAATAAAATTAACGTGATTTTTTGTAGAAAACCTTTATGTGGGAGTTGCAAGAATTGTAAAACTGTAATTTGTAAAAATTGTACATGAAACATTATATGGGTACTTAAAAATAAACTTTTTTTTGTGAAAACATGATGTTATTCTTTTTTCATTGGATTTTTATTGAACTAACAGTATTTATAAGAGAAACAATCTAAAAAATAACTATTAACATACGTAAGGGTCAAATGACCCCCAGCCGCCTTTAACCCTACAAGGCCCCTAGTACCACATGTAGGACAACCATTTTTATCGTTCTTCCAGCAATAAGAAACGTGCAGCGACATCTAGTGTCGTCTTCATCACGACCTATTGATATTGAGCAACTAAATAATACAAAGCATTGCCCATAGATGTCATTACTGTTTCCTGTTTATAGAGTTTAGCGAGACATTTGAGTATAAGTAAAACGTTTACGGTTTGCGTGATTTCAAAATCATCAAAAAAATAATAATTGATAGTTTTGAGTTAGAAAAAAATAAAGTGAGTAATAAAGGAGTGTATATTTTGCAGAGGTAAGTTATTTTTTTCTGATATTGTAGTAATTGTACCAGCAATCTACATTTTTATCTATGTTCCACATACGGTACATTGAGCTTTCGTGCTCGTTTTTACTGTTTTATACTTACGCCAACTTTTGCAATGAATGATTTTTATTTTATAGATTATGTCGCGTAGAATATTGCGTAGTGAAGAAGTAGAAGAATTTTTGAATATTCCTTCTGGGAGTGAAGATGAGGAGGACTTTTCTGAGGCTGGAAGTGATGATGACATCGAAAAAATTCAGTCAATCCAAAATAGTTTGTCTGAATTACAATCGCCGCAAACACAACGACCTTCGTCTCCCGCCAATGAGGATGATCATGTTATGAACGTGCAACAAGACCCGCAGCCTAGCACATCAGGGATAACTACAGGTACCATTACACAATCACAGGCGCCTAGGCATTCAACAAAAAGAATACCTAAAAGAAGATTCATTTGGAGAAAAACAACTTTTCAAACACCTCATTTACCGTTTACTGGAGATACATCTTTACAGTCACCAATTATAGACTTTGAAAGTCCCCTTCAATATTTTTTGTGGTTCTTTGATGACGAGTTACTTGAGCATATTGTTGAAGAAATGCTCAAATTTAGTATCCAAAAAAATTCCTCCAAGCCATTTACAATTTCAGTTGTTCAATTGAAAAAGTTTTTAGGTGTTTGTCTGATTATGAGCTTGGCACCATTACCCAATATTCGAATGTATTGGGCAGCCGAATTGGGTATTCCTTTGATTATGGAGACAATGTCACTAAATGATTTTAAAAAAATCTGCCAGTTCCTACATTTCAATGATAATTCGACACAACCACCATCGGATAATCCAGGGTATGATCGTTTGCATAAGATTAGACCAATATTGGAAACATTGAAGAAAAAATGTCAAAGTGTGCCCAAACGGGAGGCACTCTCCGTCGACGAGCAAATGTGCGCGACAAAAGCGTCTAATCTCCTCCGACAATACCTACCTAACAAGCCACATAAATGGGGCTATAAACTACTGGTGCTATGCGATGATCGTGGCTTTGCTTACGATTTCGAAATATATTCCGGAAAGGAGAATGATCCCTCACTAAGGTATTCCAATGAACCAGACTTAGGGGCAAGTTCAAATATCGTAGTACGTTTAGCTAGAACAATACCAAAGAATCAAAATTACAAGTTGTTTTTTGATAATTATTATACGTCAACAGAATTGATTGCTCATTTGGCCAAAGAAGGGATACAGTCTCTTGGAACTGTCAACAAAGGTCGTTTTGGAAAAGACCTAAGATTACCTACAATACAGGACCTAAAAAAGGAAAAGGTGCAAAGGGGGTATTCAGAGCAATGGGTAGCAAACTGTGATAATACAGATATTGTAACCGTTTTGTGGTATGATAACAAGCCGGTCGTTTTATCGTCGTCTTTTGTGGGCGAAGAGCCAAAAGAATGTATAAGAAGATATTGCAAGAAAGAAAAAAAGTATATTCAAGTAGATTGCCCCAAAATAATAAAAGTATATAACCAGCATATGGGTGGCGTTGATCTTCTAGATTCGTTCCTAGGGAAATATAAAATAAAAATTAGGACTAGAAAATGGTACTTGAGACTATTTTACCATCTTCTTGATGTTACTCTGATCAATAGCTGGTTATTGTATAAAAGAGTTGGGGAACAGAAAAATACACCCATCACAATGAAACAAAAAGATTTCAAATTTGAGGTAGGGAAAAGTTTATGTATGTACGGGCCATCCATGAATAGGAGAAGAGGCAGACCATCAATGCTGTCTGAAGAAATTGAGAAGAAAAGAAAGAAGCCTAATGCTGCAATCTTACCTCCTCGTGATGTCCGAAGTGACGGGTTTGAACATTTTCCAGTCTGGGGTGAAAAAAGACAAAGATGCAAATTTCCTGGTTGTAAAGGAAAAACCTTTATTTCTTGTGAGAAATGTCGGGTGGAACTTTGCTTGAACAAAGATAATAATTGTTTTCGAAACTTTCATAAGTAACTTTTTAGCTGTATTTTATTTTATTTTGAGCCATATCTCATTATTATTTAAAGTTAAAAATAACGTACAGCTTGTAATAATTATAATAAGATACTAATTTCCAAATAATAACATTTATTCTAGTTCAGTACCAAATAGTATAGTTAAGGCTCAGTGTACCACATATGGAACTGAAATAAAAAGTTGATTTTATAGTCAAATATTGAATTATTTATTTTTTTATTAATTTTCCCTGTCTACTTATCACTAATTACATAACATATATTTTTTTCACAACCAAAAATAAAATTGAGCTTTGTAGGGTTAAAGGTAGGTCGTTATTTCAGTCTTTCTAGTGTTAAATAACGTGTTATGAGTGTGTTAACACTTAAACAAGAACCACTTGTCAAAATAACCGATATTTTAAAAAATAATCGACCTTTTTTTTGCGTTCCCCTAATTATGCCGGTGTGTGTAGATATGTTTTTCGATAGTTGTGATCGTTTTCTTTAAGTTTATATAAAGATTTTGTTTTATTTTTTAATTTTAAAACGAATTAGCTCGATATTTGTTATGTTTTCATTGTTTAAACAAAACTTAAAAATAATAAGCGATTATTTTAACAACAGTTTCAAGAATTAGAATTTGTTATTTTGAGGAAAACGTTGATTTGTTTTTAATTTTAGATAGATTTCAATTATTTTATTAAATTGCATGGCGATTTTTATTATGTTCTCAAAAAAGGTTTATAGTAAACATGATTAAAAGTATTAATTTTTAGATTTATGGTTGTTTTATTCCATATTAAATATATCTGAAACATATTTTTATATTCAAAAGTAACTTATCTGCTTATAGCTCCTCTAGTATTTAGTTTATTATAAAACTACCTAGCATTTCACGCGGCTTAAAAATACGCTTCTAAAGAAGTATAATAATGTATATATTTGGAGTAATAATATCAGAAAATGTCAGATAAAAGATTTTTTTTTCTTTAATTTGCTCTACTGTAAAATAGTGTTATTTTGATTTGTGGCAGTTTTGAATTGAAGCAGCGACATGACGACCTCGAAGAAAGTGTTCTTGGTATGTTTGCCGTGGATCCTACGCAAAGCACGCGTGTAGCTGCGGCGGAGTTAGGGACAAACCATATGCGTGTATGGCAAGTCCTAAATGAAAATGGACTACGTCCTTTTCATTATCAACGCGTACACTCTATTCTGCCCAGTGACTACCAACCTAGGGTCCAGTTCTGTACTTGGCTTATTGGTAAAGTAGAACAGGACCAGAGCTTTTTGAACCGAGTGCTCTTCACTGACGAATGTTCGTTTGTTAGGACGGGTGTATTTAACAGCTACAACGAACATGTGTGGGCTCTCGAAAATCCGCTCGCCATGAAACCGAGCCATTTCCAACATAGTTGGCGCATTAACGTGTGGGCCGGTATTCTTAGCGACCGTATAATCGGCCCGTATTTTTTACAAAATACCATGAACGGCCAAAACTATCTTATTTTCTTGACCGAACACTTAAGTGGAAGAGTTGGACGACTTAAGTCTTAATTTTCACCGGGCAATGTGGTTCCAACAAGATGGTGCTCCCCCACACACCACACGTGCAGTGCGCGATTATTTAGAGACCCAATTCCGGCGGCAATGGATCGGGCGAGGAGGACCAGTCTTCTGGCCAGCTCGTTCTCCCGATCTTACTCCATTAGATTTTTATTTGTGGGGTCACGTCAAAGCAATAGTTTTTAAAAAAGTGTGCGATACGGAAATCGAGCTAAGAGCTCGAATTACCGCCGCATTTGAAACTATTCGAAACGACAGAATGACATTAAGTAATGTGCGCGACAATGTCATCAAACGGTGTCGAAGATGTATTGAAGTCGGCGGCAGGCACGTGGAACACGACCGCAAAAGTATACAACAAGTTGATGTTTTGTTACGCACGTAGCTTGCCGGAAGATTGCATTTACAAAACCATAAAAAAAGTCCTTTTCAAGGCTACATTTTGTTCAATGTTTCTTATGGATGTCTAACAGCAGATACCTACACACGCATAAGTTACATCAAATAATAAACTTAATTTTCATCATAAATTACACACGAATAACTTACAATCACTAAAAACATTCTAAGACTCGGTAGGTATTTATTCAATTAAAAGAAGGCCAACCTTAAACATAAGAAAATAGTTCCTACGTAACAGATACCTACTTCACTACTTTACAACATCTAAAATACTTAATACCTTAGCTTACAAAAAATGGTTCCTTAAAAAACGCAATAGGAAAAGTACTAAACCGCCAATACATTAAAAGGTATTTTTAATTCACCATCATTGAAGTTACGTTTATCACATTTTAATGACGAAAATATTTACAATCGTTAGAATAATATTACTAAATATTATTTAGAGAAACATGATTGATTCTTTTTAGCAAGCTCATTACGGCCAATCTAATTTTTAGAGACAAATGAAAAATGTGTTTATACACATTTTTCATTTGTCTCTTGACTACGATATCCAACAACTTTAAAACAATTGCAAATTCGTATCGTTAGTCGTACGTAGGTACAATAATAATACTATCGTCTCGCATGCGACAGCGACAACCGTAAATAAACCACTTAAGAGTGCTTACTTTACACAGACTTTACTTTACACAGTGACGTCACACATAAAATGGTTGCCATAGCCTGTACCAGCGCTTGAGTATGTTTTGTGATTATTTTATGTGCTTAACCTAGTTTTTCAGATATTTCTTCGCTATAAACGTCGAGTCGAGCTTGCTCCTCCGTTTCATTACCGAGATAACTATCCAGAAACTTTGTGTTTTGTTTAATTACTACGCGATATAGACGCTATTTTTGGGTTGTGTTGTTACTGCAGTGAGTGTTCATCATTGCTACAATGCCGCACCGATGCATACTCGGATGTAAAGGCACAGGTAAAATTACTATTTGGTTTTATATTTCTGGATTATAAGGTTCTATAACTCTAAAAGAAAAATATATAACCTGTAGCCATTCAGTTGTTGTCTGTTTGACCATTTGCCATAATTAAATACTTACATATTGTGATACTAGCAATGTAACTTATCAAAATTATAAGATACCTACCTATTTTTCATATATCTACCAGCATGAGACACGAAAGAAGAAATTTTCAATCAAATAATCATATATTTTGTTTGTTTCAGATGTTCTGCATGTCTTTCCAAAACCTGACAAATTTCCTGACCGTTTTAAAACTTGGGTCAATATTGTTGGAGGAAAGCCTGAGACACTATCTGACCATGAATTTTATAAGAAGATGAGGATATGTGATATCCATTTTACTAATGAACAAAAAAATCGCTTTAATCGCCTAAGTGCATTGGCAGTACCGTGTCTTCATTTGCCAGGTGAGTTTAAGTCTTTGTAACTAACTTTGCAGATGTACATGTTACATATTAAGTAGGTGTACTATGTAATTACACATTACATGATTGTACAATTTACAGTTACATATTGTGAGTACTGTGTAGCCATTTACGATATTACACCGTTGCTTCACCCACATTCCTGTAGGCCACTACCACCCTTATGGCTCGCAATGTGATGTTTTTATAGCCTAAATTACTCGCTGATAATGTAGCTTTATATTAGTCAAAGAATTTTTAAAGTTGGTCCAGTTATTTTTGAGTTTATTAATTACTAGCGACCCGCCCCGGCTTCGCACGGGTGCAATGCTGATATACTAAATACGCTACAGAAAAACTGTGAACGTTGTTTATAAAAAAACATAGCGGCCCGCTCCGGCTTTGCACGGGTTTAAAATATGTAACTCACTAAAAAAAAGGTTAAAATCAATCCTAAATACGCTACAGAAAAACTGTGAACGTTGTTTATAAAAAAACATAGCGGCCCGCTCCGGCTTTGCACGGGTTTAAAATATGTAACTCACTAAAAAAAAAGGTTAAAATCAATCCAGTAGATTTGATTTATTTATTTACTGCCCGTAGCCCGCACGCGTTTTTGGAGTACTTAAAACAATTCCCCTTTCTTTATCTTTGGAATATCTTTTATACACAATATTTTCACTTTTTTTTACATTTTTCCTTTTTTTTACATTTTTACAATTTTTTTAACATTTTTACTTTTTTTTACATTTTTACTTTTTTTTACATTTACTTTTTTTTACATGTTTTTTACATTTACCTCCGACGCGCTATTTATAGGCACGCTGCCGCCGCGCCGCGTCGCCGTAAACGCTACGTTCCGCAATTTTTAAATCTGTACATCTTCAAAAATATTCATTTAAATCAGATACTGTAAAAGGCCAAATAGATCTATATTAAATCAACAATGTATTTAAGGTATTTAATTGGATAAGGATTAATGCTGTATTGGTTAAAATCGCTTCGAATATTAGTCATTATTTGTCGTAAAAAGTAAATGACAAAAAAATGTTATTGTGGGATATCCATAAGAGATAGACATATACCATCGCGGAGTTTTCTGTAGACCTTTTCATTGTGTACAATACTTAGTACATTATTTTGATAAATCTCGTAGGATTCAGCCTGCGTTTGCAATGTAAGCGGAAAAAATGTAATTATTTGCGACATCACATTAGAAACCTCAAAAATAACAGTATTTGTCCACTATTTAATGGATGATATTATACATAAAAACCTTCCTCATGAGTTACTCTATCTATTAAAAAAAACCGCATCAAAATCCGTTGCGTAGTTTTAAAGATTTGAGCGTTCATAGGGACATACAACAACATGACAGAAAAAGCGACTTTGTTTTATACTATGTAGTGACGAACAAAAAAGGAACAAATTTTTCCTCTTTATAATAATTATCAGTGTAGATTAATAAACATTTTTATTCCATTACAGGCACATCCAGAGTTCAGCAGTTTATTGGTACCAGTAATAGTCAACCTGCTGCTAGCCTTCCTGTTCGTTTAGGTAATAAAATATCTTTATCATAACCTTTATAATATGTATGTATGTGTTGTGTAAATGCGATCTTTATAATGTTACACTATAAACATAAATATAAACATATGATAAATAACTATAAGAATAAGACTGTCTGGGTACCCTTTGTTTATGAACAGGTATGTCACTTGTTTATGGGTAATTATAATAAGGCATAATTATTATAATATCTACACTAGATGTTAATGATGACACTAACACTTAATTTGAAAGCAACTAAATGTATACCTATTTCGCATGCGGTAGAATATACTGCGATTCTCCATTATTGTAACATCTGCATACTGTACCTGCATTCATTGCAAATAAATACATCCATTCTATTCTAGCCACAACCAAAAGATATTTTATAATATTGTAATACTATATTTCAGAGGTATCCGGAACTCTCCCGCTGGAGACTACTGTTGATGCTCAGTCTACTGCTTCTCAACCTTCTACTGATGTATTAGGTATTTAATTTTATTTGGCTAATTGTACATGAACTGCTTGGTAACAAATGGATGGATTGATGACTTAGTTTCTGGAGCAAATGTACTAAATAATAATAATATCTTGGGACAACTTACACATGACCATCTGATCCCAAATTAAGCAGAGCTTGTACTATGGTAACCAGACAACTGATATACATACTTAAATATGTTTTAAATACATACATATATAGATATATTACACCCAGACACAGAACAAATACTCATGCTCATCACACAAATATTTGTCCTGGCTGGGAATCGAACCCACGACCTCTGGCTTAGCAGTCTCTAACCACTAGATCAACAGGCCAGTCAGTATTATTTATGTGTACAATTTTATATTTTTCAGGTGTGAATAACAGCATTGCTGTATTAAATGTATTACTGGAACATAACTACTGTGCAATAAATAAACACCAATCAAAAAGAGCTGTTAATGGTGAGTTTCTAATGCATATCTTTAAAATGCATTTTATTTATTTTTAAAGACACTTATAAATTACAATTTAATCTATCCATATCGTTCCTAAAATATTCAGCAATCACTTTTACTTAACTTTTTGACCGCCATGGTTATCTATAGACAACGGCACATTAAGAAATTATAAGACAAAATCATTTTTAAAATCAATAAAAATACTTCGTTAATTACTGTTCTATTTAATGTTTTTTTTTTCGTCATTAATTTAAAAGTAGAACGCGAAAATAATATTTATCCCTAAATGTAGAGGGAAGGGAGGCCTTTGCCCTGCAGTGGGACACTAACGGCTAGTAATAATAATAATAATAAAAAAAAAAAAAAAAAAAAAAAACGTCAACTGTCAACACACAAATTTTTCTTTTCATTTTATAATATTTATTTTAATTACCAGTGGCGAAGGGTCCATATAACTCGATTCCTACCGGCTTCCCTTTTGAAATATGGCAAATACTAAGATTCTGTTTATTTAAGTATCATTTAAAAATATCAACTATAATTATAATAATAATTTACGAAATAATAATGTACGTCTATAGCCTTTGCTTGAAAATAACAATAAACGCCTAAACTTTTTTTTTGAGCAAAACGCATGCAATAAAGGCCTACAACTTTTATTGAGTAAACCCACGATTCGCTTTACCCGTTAAAAGGTAAGCCGGGACGCGATTTGGGAATCGCGTACATCTACTTCATAGTGCGATCTCTATTACTCCATTGAGTAAAAGTGAGACACATTATGTAGTTTGACACATTGAACAACCGCGGCCAATAGGACTTAGGGAAGCCGTTGATTTTCGGCTTATGACAAAGACAGAAAAAAATAAATGCCTACGCCAGAAAGAGATGCAATATGAACTTCGTACGTCAACTGAACAGAACAGATGACAGCTGACGTTTACGTTCGCGCTAATATTATAAAAGTTTTATTTGTTATTTTCACCGGTTTATTTGCATTAGATTTGGTGTATTCGTATCATAATTTAGAATCTTATAGTATTATTACTTGATCAGTGTAGTGATTGTGCAGTAAAAACAAAATTACAACAGTTCAGTGTTATTGTTTGGTTATCGTCTATTCGAATAAAATAATATTTAGGTAAGTCAGAATTACTAAGATTGTTGATTTAGTTTGTAGATCTATTAGAAAGTAGCTATTTTTGTTATTATTAATTAATTTCGATAATATAGCGGCATTAGTGAATGTAGAATGCTGTCTAACAGATTATTTGCTGACTGAGAAAAAATCTTTTTCAAAGTAGAGTTTTGAAAAAAACCTGACATGATTTGAATTAATTACAAATGACGATCAAACATTTTACGACAAACGACAAAATATCATTGGCTCACAAGAAGTTTAAATTAAATTAAATGTTTTGTTTCCCTTGCTTGTTATTCTCAGATCCAATACTCAATATCTTATTTCATTCCACATAGTAATATAAATCAAAATGTGGACCTTGTCTGTAGGACAACTTAGTAGTAGATATGCACAACATAGCATAGTACACATGTAGGAAGGCTTAAAATATTGTGTTTATAATTTCTGTATTTATGTACTTATACTATTTGTGTATTATTGTTATAACATTACAATCTTCTAAATATGATAATATATATAAGTAATTTAGAAGTGTTGTATATTGTTGTTTTGCAACTTAACAACAATATAAATATTCATATTTTAATTATAATGCACTTAAGTCCATGTTTATGTGGCAACCAACTATTATATATTTAATATTCTATTATTTAGTTGCATTTTATTTTATAGTACCTATACATTTTAATTTGTCTATCAGTTAGATATTCATTTATTGTACTTATAACTGTAAAATTATTACTGTATTTCTCTTATTTTTTTTTTAATTTTCAAGGGTGTTTATAATATTAGTAGTGAATAGAGCTACACAGGGTTTAATGCTCTTATTAATTCATCTAAAATACATGTTCAGACAAAAAACATATCCGTACTTGTTGTTTATCGTTGCATGATAACAATGCAATTTTTGGACGGGCTTCCCTTTTAAGAAAATTCACCCTTCGCCACTGTTAATTACTTATTATAACATACCAACCGTGAAAAACACAATGACGCTAACAAAATGTACTTTCGTCAAAATGAAAAACACCGAAATATAAAATGAACTGACAAAATGTTGACGAGAAGCAAAACTGCACGCCCACCATCCCCGGGCTCGTCGCAGAGCTCCGCCTCGCAGCTGCCGGACCGAGGTCCAGCGCCGGCACCTGCAGCCGCGTCGAGCTCCAGCGACGAGTACTACTCCCCGCCGACGACGCCAACACCTGTGCGTCGGCAGGGGAGGCGCCGGCCGCCGACAAGCTTGGCGCCCTCGGGCCAACCGGCCTCGAACAGGGCTCCCGCTCCCGGTGGTGAAGTGCCGCGCATGAAATGGACTCAAAGCATTAATGAGAACGTCATGCGCGCGTACTACGGGGCTACAGGGGGAGGAACTAACCTCACCGCGTACCGTGCGAGAATGCTGGCTCTGTTTCAGGTGCTTGAACCGGACGTCAACGTATCGGCACAACGTCTGTCGGATCAAGTGCGTGTCATTCAACGTAGCCATAGGTTGGATGATGCGACGCTTGATCGAATACGCTCTGAACAGCAGATTAACCCTGTCGTCGGTACCCAGTCACTAGCGGTAGTGCCAGTACCTAGCACGCCGCCTACCAACCCAGCTGACGGGGAAAATGACGACGGTGTTATAACTGTAAGTACCCAGTGCAATAACGTTATAAGGAGTACTTTGGAGGATGTGATTCGGGAGTATCGAAGTGCACCGCCCGATCTGAGACCTCGTATACCTCGTTTGCCCATGCATAATAAAAATAAATCTATAGTGGGTGCCCTGGATTCGCTGCTCCCGACCTACTTTGAAAGCAGTGAAAACCTCATCGACACGCACTCGATCTTGTACTGTGCGGCTCTAACGGCATGTCGTGTAGCTAATGTTGCAATTAGTCCAAGAAACATAGCTGCACGACCAAAACCAGCCGTTCCAGCTTGGCAGCGCAGGATAGAGCTGCGTGTCGCTGGGGCTAGGACACTCATTGCAAAATTAATTGCTTTTAGGGGGGGTAATTTTCGGCCTAGGGTGATGCGCTTTGTAAAGCGGGCATTTGCTGGGACTAATGTTGGTCCCAGCGAATATAATGCTCGTGTTACGGAGCGCATCGATTTTTTCAAACAAAAAGTGTATGCATGGGCAAACCGTATCCGACGTTATAAGTGTCGGGTGGAGCGCTATCACCTGAATCACATGTTCCAGAGAGATCAGAGACGGGTACATAGGGCATGGGAGCAACCTGATCATGGTGTGGATGGTGGGTGCCTGCCGGATGATGACGTCACGAATTCATTCTGGCGGAGCATCTGGTCGGCGCCCGTCAGCCACTCTGAAGGCGATTGGATGAGAGAGGTTGAGCGATCATGTGAGCATATACAGGAGATGGGGGCAATTACTATCAGCCCCCAAGATGTAGCCTCTGCAGTCTGTCCAATGTCCAACTGGAAATCACCAGGACCGGACGGACTGCAGAACTTTTGGTTAAAATGGCTGCAGAGCTCGCATGGTTGCTTGGCATCTCAATTCCAGTCTGCCGTAGAATCGGGGTCGCTCCCAGAGTTCTTGACTACAGGTAGTACCCATCTGCTCCATAAAACAGGTAGTACCACGGATCCTAAAAATTACAGGCCTATTACGTGCCTACCCACCATCTATAAGCTTCTCACATCCATTCTGAGAGAAAAGATTAATAATCATATAGATAGCTTTTCTATTATGTCTGCCTCTCAGAATGGATGTAGAAGTGGATCCCGTGGTACTAAGGAGCTACTCCTTATTGACATGACCATATGCCAACAGGTTCGCCGCTCTAAGAAGGATCTATCGACATGTTGGATAGATTATAAGAAGGCCTACGATTCGGTGCCGCATACATGGCTCATGAGGGTGTTGGAGCTGTATAAAATTAATACAACTTTACACGCCTTCTTGTTGTCATGTATGAGGCAGTGGAGTACGGTCCTTCACTATCCAGGATGTCGGGATATCCGACGGAGAGGTGAACCTATTAAGATTGAGCGTGGAATATTCCAGGGTGACAGTTTGAGTCCTCTGTGGTTTTGCTTAGCCCTGAATCCTCTCAGCACTCTGCTTGAGGGTTCAGGGCAAGGCTATACGTTGCGGAGAGGTAGCCAGGTAATCTCCCACTTGTTATACATGGATGACCTTAAATTATTTGCCTCCAGTGAGTTGCAACTGATGAAGTTACTAAAGATCACTGAAAGCTTCAGTAATTCCATCAGAATGGAATTTGGTGTTGACAAATGTGCAGTCATGCATGTAAAACGAGGTAGGATTATGGAATCCCAGGGCATTCAGCTCTCGGATTCTATAAACCTGAGGTCACTTTCTGCAACGGAAACATACAAGTACTTGGGTATGTCAGAGGCGTTAGGCATCAGTGTTGCTGACATGAAACAAACATTACAGACACGTTTCTTTGGCCGCCTGAATAAGGTACTGAAAAGTGTCTTATCGGGTGGTAACAAGGTGCGTGCCTTTAATGGTTGGGTCATGCCCGTGATAATGTACTCCTTTGGCATACTCAAGTGGACTCAGACTGAGTTGGACGCCCTGGATAGGAGAGTCCGGACACTGCTCACTGCCAATCGAATGCACCACCCACGGTCATCTGTGATGAGGTTATATATCCCGCGAAAGTGTGGAGGTCGAGGCTTTCTGAATGCCAAGACTCTTCATAATCGCGAGATATGTAACCTCAGGGAGTACTTCCTCCAGGTGGACGTGGGGATGCATCGAGATGTAGTGGCAGTGGATAAGGGCCTCACACCGCTCGCTCTTGGCAAAGAGAACTGGCACACACCTGTCGTACTAAGCGTCAAAGACCGCAAGGATGTATGGCAAAGCAAGGAGCTACACGGGCGCTATTATCGAGCTCTTCACGGAGCGGATGTCGATTTTCTAGCGTCCGTGGCCTGGCTACGCTTCGGTGATCTCTTTGGAGAAACCGAAGGGTTTGTATATGCAATTATGGACGAAGTTATCATGACGAACAACTACCGGAAATATATAATCAAGGACGGTACAGTTGACATATGTCGGGCATGTCACTGCCCAGGTGAGTCCTTGAGACATATAGTTTCGGGTTGTTCTCGTCTTGCTAACGGCGAATACTTGCACAGACATAACCAAGTGGCCAGGATTATCCACCAGCAGCTTGCTTTGAAGTACAAACTTGTGGAATCTGAAGTGCCGTACTACAGGTATGTCCCCGACCCTGTTCTCGAAAATGGTCAAGTCACGTTGTACTGGGATCGATCTATTATCACTGACAGGACTATTGTTGCCAATAAGCCTGATATAGTGGTGATAGATCGATCAGAGCGTCGAGCAATGATTGTTGATATTACCGTCCCGCATGATGAGAACCTCGTGAAAGCAGAAAAAGAAAAACAAATAAAATATTTGGACTTAGCTCACGAGGTTGTTGACATGTGGGAGGTGGACTCAGCAATCATTGTGCCGATAGTCGTTACTGCCAATGGCTTAATAGCCAAGAGCCTCGACCAACATCTTCGGAGGCTCTCGTTGGGCGTCTGGGTCAAGGGCTTGATCCAGAAGGCAGTACTACTTGACACGGCGCGTATTGTGAGGAGGTTCCTCTCTCTGGGGTCCTGACCACCGGCAGCTTGGACCCTGTTCCCGATGCCGGTTGGACGCTATTTTTTATATTTTTAAGTGTATATTGTTTTTTTTATATATATATATATTTAAAAATGTAATGAATAAGTATAAATTTAAATAAAGGACATAATAATAATAAATGTAGCTTGGCAGTGAAAAGGTTAAACATAATCAATATAGTAAGACTTTAGTGTCTGTATGATATAATGATAACCACATAGGTAATTGTGTTCATTTCTGTATTTTCAGTTGCTTCTGGAATAACCCTCTACAAAAGATTGAATGTTCTACGACCATTCCAGGAGAAAATCAAATATCTACAAACGGAGATTAGTTGTTTGCGTAAAAGGGGCCAACTGTATAAGGAACGAGTGGCTAACGCAGAGAAGTTGTCACGAAATGTTGTATTTAAACAAGTAGTACAACATATGACTAAACCGGCTCAATTATTCATGCATATGCAGCAACAAGCTAAAAAGAAACCGAAAGGAAGACGGTTTACGATCGAGGAGAAAATTTTAAGTTTGTTATTGTACAAAAAAAGCCCTAAATGTTACAGGCTATTATATAAATATTTTGCGCTTCCTTCAAGTAAAGCAATGAAGCGTTTACTGAGCCAGATAAAATTAGCACCTGGAATAAATAATGTTATTTTTGAAAAAATAAATAAAACTTTACTCAACAAAGAGGTTCCAGATCGACTATGCAGCCTTATTTTTGATGAAATGTCGACCACGCCGCAAATTTTTTATTCCGCTCAAAAAGACCAACTAGAAGGTTTCACTTCCAATTCAAAAGATTGTTTTGCTGATCATGTACTCGTTTTCATGGTGAAGGGAGTGAAAAATAATGTCAAGCAGCCAATTGCCTACTGTTTTACTAATAGTTTAACCAAAATCCAATTACAAAATAAGTTAAAAACTGTCATCGAGCATTGTTTTCAGTCTGGTTTAATTGTAATAAACACTGTTTGTGACCAAAGTCCAGTAAATGTCGGTGCAATAACTGAATTGGTTCAAGAAACCAAAGCTATTTATTTACGCCAAGGAAAAAAATGGCGTCATGAGGTGATGTGTTTTAATAAAGGTCACGTCGTAGTCCCACTTTATGACACTCCTCATCTTATCAAAGGTATTAGAAACAATTTAATAACAAAGGATTTGTCATATTATGTCAGTAACAATGAGGAGAAAATCGTTAAGTGGGACTACTTCAAAATGGTGTATGATGCCAAAAAATCGTATGGAGAGCTCAGACTACTAAATAAAATAACCGAAGAACACATAAATCCAGAAAAAATAAATAAAATGCGGGTCAAGTCGGCAACACAATTGTTCAGTCACAGTGTTGCTGTTGTGACTGAACATTTGACAGCAAGGGGCGATCTGCCAACAGAATGCCGACAGTTTGTTGACTTGACCCTTTTAATCGATGATTTGTTCGACTCTCTAAATGTAAGCAGTCTCTCCATACCCAATGGCAAAGTTTATAAAGGACCTGTAAAACACAATACGCCTCACCATGAGCTGTGGAAAAAAGCGAAATTAGTTTTAAGGACCGTCAAATTTGTGCAGAAAGTTACAACTGGGAACAAAGTCCGATTGGTTGAGAAAGTGGTGCCGTCTGTTACCAATTTAATCAAAACGATAGAGGGCATGGAACTCTTTTGGCAAGTGTTGTCTCGTAAATATAGATTCAATGTTATGATGACCAGGAACTTTAACCAAGACCCTTTAGAAAATTTCTTTGGAAACATTAGGAGTTATGGGGGTGAGAAATGTTGCGCCCAATACTGTGGGGTTTGAGGGGGCGTTTAAAGCTCTGCTTTTAAATAACTTTAGCTCTCCTCATTCGGGGGGAGCTAATTGTGAAGAGAACTTCAACGAATGCCTTCAAAATTTAGATTTTTTTTTTTAGGAAAAATTGTTACTGCTAATGTTTCCGAAGAAAATAATAGTATTCATTTCAACAGTGAAATTTGCTTTGATCAGCAACATGAAAATGATGCTGGTCAAAGCAACTATGTTTGTGGTTGGGTCTTGACTAAATGTTGTCAAAGGTTGCAAAAATTGTAAGAGTGCATTACTAGACAACACTTCAAATATAAACAATTCTTTTATTAAAGCCAAAAAATTCCAAAAAAGGAAATGGCATTGCTATCCCAATGAGGAAATAGAAAATTTATTTAAAGAAATTCAAAGCATAGCCATTTCTTTTCTGAAGAGAAATGTGTCCAAAAAATGTTTGAAATCAAACATAATTTTGTTAACAGACCTGCTAGTCACTAACCCAATAAAATGTCCTACACATAAAGACGAATTGTTTAAAATGTTTACCGACACAACATCTTCTTATCTTATATATAAAAATCAATTGCTGTTCGTGTTAGTCTCGCTAAAACTCGAGAACGGCTGAACGGATTTATCTCATCTTGGTCTTGAATTGTTCGTGGAGGCCTAGGGAAGGTTTAAAAGGTGCGACTTTTTTTTTATTTATCGTTGGGGCAGTACGAAGTCTGCCGTGTCAGCTAGTTAAATATAATAATTTACAGTTGGTGTCGGTCAATCAATCGGATTTTGTCCGGGAAAATAACATATAATGGCGATGATGAAACCAAATAAGCAGCTGTTAATTATTATAATAAACATAAAAATTATAAAAATAGAAAATAAAGAAAATGAAATTTAATAGAGTTGTTTTATAAAAATCCATTTTTTTGCATTTAACCCGTATTAATTTGTTTCCAGTACCGAACTATTTTGTTCTAACTTTGTTGTCGTGAATACGGAAATGTTCCACAAGAAAGTTAGAACAAAATAGTTCGGTACTGGGACAAGGCTCAATCTAATTTAGACTATACAGTTATAGGTATACATATGTATAGGCCGGTAGTTCAGGTTAAGAAATGTAGATGGCGCTTCAAACATGTCTTGGCAAAAAGTCACACGAGAGGGCTCTCTTTTCCCATAGTATTATTATACTCTTTGGGCGCAGTCCTTCGTTGTTGCGTTTGCGTTCCGTTGTGTACTGTGCGATTTTGTGTGTATTACTTCTTTCTACGACCCTATTTACCGCCCCTGGACCTCGATATCTTCCTCACCTGACGACCTTTGCTTACCAAACTACCGTTGTAAATCCGTCCTCTTGACAATGCCACCGAAAAGTCGACGTATACTTTGCATAAACACCTCTGCTTAAATACGTTTCGACGTTATCTTGTTCATAAGTAAACACAAGAGTTATTTCATTACTTAGCGAGTGGATATCACCCGTAATCGTAAGTATTTATGCTTATTTTTAAACTAAATATCAATCATGTCCCAATAGAAAAAACAAAGCCCATATAATGTATACATAACACAAGCAACTGTCCGAAAGATCTATATACGTTTCCGAAAGACATTATACATTGAATAAACTAATACAGTTTTGTCTTTTTATTTCACGTTTCATTTTGAACTGTTAATCTTTGGTTTTTGTTAATGAATAACCATTTGTATCTCATGTGCTGCTGGCATTAAGCTATTGTATCAATTGTAAACAAAAGAAGTTTATATTGAGTTTCCTATTGCAGATTACTGAGGAAGATTACATTTGTGAACCTTGTAATGAACACCTCATGAGAAGCATAAACCAGCAATTAACAACAAGCTGTGATGGTTCTCAAGCTTCAGGGTCAACACAACCAGGCCGTAGACAAGTGTGCAGTCTTTGTGGACGGTCAATACGTAATCGTCAGACCCCTTTCAATTGTTTTTGACAATCCTTCAGAAGAGTAAAGACAGATAAATACTGTTATACAAACAAGAATTGCACCACGACAGGTATTCATGTTTCTGTATTGTACATTATTTGACAATATAATACTTTCTGTAACTCTAGATGATTTATGTTTTTGTCTTCTGCACAGAAATGAATATATGTATATTAGTGATTGACTAACGCTGTAATAATTTTAGTTTTACCCACAAATACATAATAAAAAGTATTGTACATAATTATAACTATAAAAATCATGTTGAAAATGTCTTCTATTAATATATTTACAATACTTGATATTAATTCAATGTTTTCTTTCATAGATATTATCATCTGATAGAATATGCCATGCATGCTGGATGAGTTGTGGGCGTGCTGCCATACATATTGAGCATATTGATGAAGCTCGTGCAGACTCTACTACTGAAGAAGTTGACATTGAAACAGGTGACTCTGAGCCAATCACTGCTGAACCAGTTAATGAAAGTCTAGAAGTGCCCGCTGAAAGGGTTGTTCACTAACTCGACACAAGAGACTGGACACACGTGTGTCCAGTTGGTGAAATTCAAAATTAATGCTACTAATTATTCGTCATGAGGACACGCCATAATTTTTACGCGTGTCCACATGGGAAACTTACATACGCACGCATTCATCAGCAGCTAATCCCACAAAAGGCTAAACTAATAATTTGTATGTAATTTTTTTTAATATTTACCATTAAAATGTTCAATACTTATAGTATTTGAAAGTCACTATCTTAATTCTTTTCTGTAACTAGTTTTATGATACTTATTGTATTCCCGGCGGATAGTGATAAACAATGATGTAGTCTGCTCTGATTCGTTGGAGCAGGTAAAAACCCCAACCCGGTAATCCTTTGGTCACAGTTTGTTATCAGTTTACTTCGTTTAGTGTGTGCGTTAAGTTCAGTATTTGTGTAATTTAAAGTGACGTGAATTTTAATTTAGGTAAGTAGCATGTTAGTTTTATATTCAATATTGTAATTTGAAAGCGTTTTTAATTTAGTCATACACCTGTTTTATTTTTCCTAAAAAAACATTGTATGTTGTTTCATGTAAAGACAACTATGTCTAAAAAGGAAGTCGCAGGCCCATCATCGACTAGCATGAATACACTGGCATTTATAAAGTCTCAAAGAAATCATCCAATAATATAATATTGAAAGATGGATACAAATATGTACGCTTGAGAAAAAATAAAGATGGGACTACAATGTGGCGTTGCTCGAATAAGTCATCTTGTCAAGCTATGATTAAATTGAATTCCAATAACACTTTCATATTAAAAACAAGTGATCATAATCATAGCGGAGATTTTGCAAAAAATTAAATTTTATTAAATTTAAACGATTGCGAAGATCATGTAAAGCGCAATCTAGCTGCTTCCGTTCCAAGTATATACTTTGATACTGTCGAGAAAATGGAAAATAAAGGACTCCACTTGGTTGCAAAAATCCCGAGTTTCCAAAGTGTTAAAAATAAATTATATGTAAAAAGGGAACAGATCATTAGGTATTCGACGCATAGAATTTAATAATATAGCTGAGGCTGTTGTACCTAAGATGTTTCAAGAAATTTTGCTTGCGGATTACATCGGAAATTAACGCATTCTCGTTTTTGCCCACCGTCAAATGAGATAAATTATTGCAAACTCAGAAAGGTTCTTCTGTGATGGAACATTTAAAACTTGTGTTAGAAAATTTCATCAGATGTTTACGATACATGTCGATATTGGCAGTATGAAGCATCACACGAATATTATCCCTGTCATTTACGCTCTGCTACCCAATAGCACAGAAGAAAACATACAAAATCGTATTTCATTTAATTAAAAGTCAAATACCGGAGTGGCACCCAAAAACCATGACATGTGATTTTGAAATGCCACTTATAAAAACTTTACAACATGTATTTCCGGATGTGAAAATTGTGGGGTGTTATACTCATTTCAAGAGATGTCTGTGGCGAAAAGCAGAAAAGTTGCACCTAACAAAATCAAAATTGACCAAAGATCACATAAAGAGATGTTGTACATTGCCACTTCTACCGATGGCTGTGCTATCAGACGCCTGGTTATATATCATGGTTGAATGCGTAAACACTGAAGATATGACTAAATTTAACGACTACACTCAGCGGCACGGAATCTTGGCCAAGCGCTTATCTCGCGATAGCAAACATTTTAAGTGTTTCAGATGACTTTTGTAATGCAGGTTGGTCAAAAAAATGTTTACTTCAGCTTAAGAGGGTAATTCATAACGTTTAAGTGCACTGTGACGTTAATTTTGAGCTTTAGTTGGTTCGGGTCATTTTAGCGACTAAGTTGCAAGTTTGATTTTGTGTGATCTACTGGTTTTGTGTTACATTTTTGAATTGTTGTGATTTCCTGCTTTTAATTTGATAAGTAGGCGTGCTTTTAATCACTAAAAAATGCCTCTAACACCTACACAAGTTGCACAAGCTGTAGCACTGATTGACCAAGGGATGACACAGCGTGAAGTTGCTGCTGCACCTAATGTACCTCGATCATCAATGCAGTATGCACTGAAACGATACCAGGAGACGGGCCACTACTCCCGCAGACCAGGTAGTGGAGGCCAAAGGTGCACATCGGCTCGAGACGATCGCTTTATCGTCTTAGAAATTTTAAGAAATCGCTACCTCACCGCAGTTGAGATACGCCAGCGACTTCAAATTTCAAGAGGTGTGAATGTGAGTGAGCGTACGGTGCGAAGACGAATGGAAGAAGTTCATTTAAAAGCTCGTAGGCCAGCGCGAGGTCCAGAACTTCTCAGACAACACCGAGTAGCTCGACTTCGCTTCGCGCGAGAACACGCTAACTGGACGCATGAGCAATGGGCAAACGTATTGTTCACAGATGAGTGTAGGATAGCTTTACGTGCTCCAGACGGTCGGGAACGGGTGTGGAGAAGAAGAGGAGAGCGGTTTCTACCCATCACCACCACACAAACAGTGAGTTTTGATGGAGGCTCAATAATGGTTTGGGGAGGCATCAGTTCCGATGAACGTACGGAGCTGGTTATTGTCGATAATCGCCTTACAGCTGTGCGATACATTGAGGAGGTTCTTCAGGAACACGTTGTGCCTTATTCCGGATTCATTGGACACGAGCAATTCAGATTAATGCACGATAATGCACGCCCCCACGTCGCAAATTGCGTTGAAGAATACCTGGAAGAGGTCGGTATTCAAAAACTGCAATGGCCAGCGCGAAGCCCGGACTTAAATCCAATAGAGTATATCTGGGATATGCTTAAAAGAAAGATTAAGTCGGCCTCAAACCCTCCCCAAACTTTAAACAAGCTTCGAAGTGCAGCAGTATCCGCTTGGAACAGTATACCGCAAGTTGACGTCAGAAACGTCATTCAAAGCATGCCTGATCGAATGCAAGCGGTTATAAGGGCACGAGGAGGAAACACACAATATTAAAATGTAAAGACTTTAAAGACATTTCGCTTAGTTTCCATTTTACAGAATTTTTTTTGTGGAAAGTGATGAAACTTTTTTCTTGTGAAAGTGAAAAACTTTTAAAAACTTTATTATTGGTGAGTTAATCTTTTAATTACCACGTTTAAAAACCTTAAAAAGACTTAACCAATCAACCTACCTTTGATTTAATAATAAAAATATAATAATATACAAATTATCGCCAAATTCGTATGTGGCCAAGTTTCCGTGCCGGTGAGTGTATTTTATTAAAACATGGCTCGATGACAATTCCTGTTATGCAAAGACTTTTAATTGCTTTAAAGAACATCACCGAACTAACAATTCTGTAGAGGCATGGAATGCCGGTATAGCTAAAATATTGAAACGAAAACCAAATATGGTACAGTTTCTTACTGCAATAAAAAGGGACATGAACGATTTTTGTCGCCGAGTTACGAATTATGGACCTATATCAAAGAAAAATATTGAAACAATCAGAATTAATGATATTATTGCAGCCACTGTAAGGGATTTTGACTAAGGTGAAATTAGCATCGGTCACTGTATCGAAAAAATTAAGTAATTTAAAATATTAATAATTATATTTACATTTTTTATATTTCATGTTTTTTTTTATATTGCTTAGCAGTTGCTTTTCTTGGTATTATCTTAATCGTAGTAAAATGATTGTGATACTTATTGTTAATTATTAAGGTTAATTGCTATATTTTCAAAGACTCAAATATTGTTTATTACTCATATAATTTTAGCTGTTGATTTTTTTATCTCTATTTGTTGTAAAACGATTGTGATACGTACTTATTATTAAGCTAGTGATTATTACTTATAATAAGGGTAATTGCTATATTTTCAAAGACTCAAATATTGTTTATTACTCATATGATTTTAGCTGTTGATTTTTTTATTTCTATTTGTTGTAAAATGATTGTGATACGTACTTATTATTAAGCTTGTGATTATTACTTATAATAAGGGTAATTACTATAATTCCAAAGAGTCAAATATTGTTGTATAAGCAGCTGTGTTTGTAAATTGATAATTGATTGTAAAATTACCAATTTAAGAATTGTTATGCTCCAATAAGGTTTTTTATATTTAATTTAAAAAACGTTATAGAGTTTGAACGGTGCAAGTTTGTTTGTCTTTATTAGTATATCATATTTTTAATGGGAAATTATCTAAGTCTTTATGTGATTTTTCTGTGATAATTAAAGTGATTATTTGAAATCATTAGG
Organism: Chrysodeixis includens; assembly: GCA_941860345.1. NCBI lineage: Eukaryota > Metazoa > Arthropoda > Insecta > Lepidoptera > Noctuidae > Chrysodeixis > Chrysodeixis includens. Next base: position 6,845,268 of record OW796111.1, on the reverse strand, counting down.
GTATATCTTGATTAAGTGTTTTGAATATTTTAAACGCTGTTGTAATCTAAAAGTATCTAAAGTTACTCAAAGTGTTATTTTTATACACATTAATAAATAATTATATTATTTAATTGTTATTTAATTTGTTTTATTTCAAAATTGGATCTTAAACAAAAGTTAATAAGGATATTTAATAAAAAAGTAAAGCAACTCTTTCGTAACATGTACATCCTCCTGCATTATAGTTTTTAAATTACATTGAACTGTAACTCGGCTCTGCAGTCTAACTACACTTGAGAGCAATAAAATCGCACACCCCTTATAATTTGGTGTATTATTGATTTTTTTCTTGAATCTAAAGTTATTGAGTATAAATCATTAAAGAATATTAAAGAATACAAACTTAGCTTTAAAAAAACACGAAATTAAAATCATTGACCTTTACGTAACTTACAGAAATCAGCTGTACACCAAATTAGCAAAATTCCCAAGATAGCATGGTCACTACTTGCACCCCTTACCCGCAGTATAAAAGGGTCGGTTTTTTTGAATTTCTTATCAGTTGCATACCGAAGGTCAACGTGATAACATCTCTCCTGGAAGCATACAGAAAAATATGGATACCACGCCTGCAGAAGCCGCTCAAGTTATAGCCTTGCTCGAAGCAGGCCATAATCAAAGTGAAGTTGCTCAACGACTAAATTTGAGCCACTACTCTGTTCGTCGTGTGTACCAGAGGTTTCAAGAGACCGGTGGGTACATTCGGCGACCAGGATCTGGCCGGCGACGCAGAACATCGGAGCGTGATGACCGTTTTCTTGTTTCGAGGTCTTTAAGAAATCGGCAACTGAATGCGGTTCAACTGGGACAAGAGCTTCGAGAAGTTCGCAATGTTAGTATAAGTCGGTGGACAGTCAGAAGAAGACTTAATGAAGCAGGATTGACTTCACATCGCCCAGCAAATGGCCCCAAATTGACCACAGCTCACCGACAAGCCCGACTACAATTTGCCAGGGAACATTTAAATTGGACGTATGACCAATGGCGGTCTGTTATGTTCTCTGATGAGTGCAGAATGACATTACATGGTCATGATGGACGCTCTAGGGTCTACCGAAGGTCATCAGAGAGATTTTCACAATGCTGCATAAGCGAACGCGTGGCTTTTGGCGGTGGATCGTGTATGTTTAGGGGTGGCATAATGTTGGACACTAAAACTGACATTGTATTCATCACTGGGGCGAATACCGGCCCGAGATCGAGAGGTTTGACGGCTGCACGATATGTCGAAGAAGTGCTCGAAGGACATGTGAGGCCGCTTGCATGGCTTATGGGAGAAGACTTTCTCCTCATGCACGACAACGCCAGACCGCATGTCGCTAGAACAGTTTGCGACTACATGGAAGACGTTGGAATTACCGCGATGGAGTGGCCGGCTCGTAGTCCTGATCTCAATCCGATTGAGCATGTCTGGGACGAGCTGAAACGAAGAGTTCGAGGAAGAAGCCCGGCTCCTACGTGCCTTCGAGATCTTCAATATGCCATTGAAGAGGAGTGGAATGCTATACCACAAGATTTCATGGTAAAATTAATACGGTCCATGAAAAATCGATTAAGAGCTGTAATTAAGGCTAGGGGAGGGAATACACCTTATTAATAAACAATTTGATTAAACATTTGGGTTTAAATTTTCATTATTTCTCAAGCAACATTACGTAACTCTACCCGTTTGTGGTATTTTGTGCCATAAAACCTTATATGGGTATTTTTTTACACTGTATTTGGCATCATTAGAAAGATAATGAGGTAGGCTTTCAAATAGTGTGTGTGTTTTTTTTATATTTATTTAGATTCATTTAAAAAAGCTTCCTCATACAAAAAAGTCAAGATATGCGATTTTATTGCTCTCAAGTGTAGATTTGCCTAATATTTTTTCACAAAGCGGAATTCGAAATTTTAAGGTTAACTAGATGTTAGATTATTTGAGGTAACTGACAACCTATACTAACTGTCATAGATGAGATTGACAATCGCTTAAACGCTGAAAATGGTTTAACGTGCACTCCGAGGCACGGGTTATTTATTTATATATGGTCTCCCACCTATAATTCGTCCGGTGGCGGTCGCTTGACTTTACAAATGGATCGAGCTACACGCTTATGCCTGCGTCGCGATCTTTTTTATGAAATCACCACGCTTAATAATTTTATGAACGAAACGATCATGAACTTATCTGTACCTTTTATTGCATAAAACCTGAGTGTGTCCAGTAAACGAACACGTAAAAGTGATTTAATTTAAGTTTCCCATGTGGACACGCGTAAAAATTATGGCGTGTCCACATGACGAATAATTAGTAGCATTAATTTTGAATTTCACCAACTGGACACACGTGTGTCCAGTCTCTTGTGTCGAGTTAGTGAACAACCCCGCTGAAATTGTATCTAGTGACATAACATTGGAAAATTATAGACGGGCACCAAATACTGCTTCTGACTGTCTTTTCCCTCAATGTACTAATATGAATCTGCACAATATGGCAGATTCATTTAGAGCAACAATACTCAGTACGTATAAATATATACGTATGTACGTATAAGTATGGCGGTGTAGTGCGACTGGCATGTTCGCTGAGAACAGAGTGACAGACTTTTATGGACTTATGCGACGACTCAAAGCCTCTTTTCTTATAAGATTAAGCTCTTGTAGTAATAACATAGTGTCTACTATTTTCAAGACTGTATATCTTTTAAGGCAAAATGTAATTACTGAAAAAAAATAATAGTAGGTCTTGTTATGATATTATTATATTGTAATTTATTTCGTATTTATATTATTATTGTATTTGTAATTGTGTGTAATGATATGGGTATACTACCTGGAGTAAACAATAAATAAAAAAAAAAAAAAAAATAAATAAATATTATATCCCTGTGCACAGCCGTGTCTGTACGGAACATTGACTGGGTAATGAGTGGAGTAATCTGTATGTTTCGAGTAATAGCATGAGTACATTTACTTCACAACTAGTAGAACACATTTTTTCATTTGTAAACGCTTTCAAGCCCTACCTTAATTTCACAAATGTAGAAGCCATTCAAGAAATTGAAGACGACATATTTTTCTTTTGGACTGGAAGGTCCAAGCAAGATTTTTTCACCCTTATTAATGAAGTTCCTCGCATACAAGGAATGCACAAAGGTATTTTGGGATTAGCTGCATTATTAATGAAGATGAGGACTGGCGAATCGGATGTTCGGTTGTCTACATTATTAGATGTACCGCGTAGCACATTAGAGCGATTAATGAACAAATGCAGGGAAATCCTGGTAAAAGATTTTGTACCTATGAACCTGGGTATTACTCACATGTCAAGAGAAAGTCTAATGGGTCATAACCTTACAGTACCAAATGGTATATACAATGAAAACTATACAAACGCTATAATTATTTGCGATGGGACATACATAAATATTAATAAGAGTTCCAATTACTCATTCCAAAAAGATACATACTCTCTGCATAAATATAAAAATCTATTAAAGCCATTTTTATTTGTGGCATGTGATGGTTACATCTTAGATTGTTATGGTCCATATAAGGCTACCACATCCGATACTGACATAATGATTTCCCTTTTTGATAATGAAAACTCTGCTCTTAGATTATATTTTCAAGAAAATGATGTGTTTATATTAGATAGGGGTTTCCGAAATTCTATAAGAATGCTAGAAGGATGTAATTATCGGTCATATATGCCTGATTCTCTATTAGAAGGCGAACACCAATTAACAACACAGCAGGCCAACCGGAGCCGCTGTGTAACAATATGCCGCTGGGTAGTGGAGGCAGTAAATGTACACTTTAAAAGAGATTTCAAGCTCCTGAGGCAAGACTATTTTAATAAATCAGTGCCAAATATGATGCAAAACTTTCAGATAGCTGCCAGTCTCCTTAACCGATTTGGTGTTCGTCGTCGTGATAGAGATGATGCTAATGAAATAGTGGCAATAATTAGAGAGAGAATTAATTTTGAAAATAATTTAGCCCTATTGATTGAGGAACTAAATATGAATAGAAGGTCAACTGTTTTTCAGAGTATAACAGCTGACCGCGATAATTTATATATGTTTCCTAGATTAAGCCATAGTGAATTGATACTATTTGCTCAAGGTACTTATCAGATAAGGCAAGCCAGATCGTATTATGGGGAACATATTCGATTTCATGGATCATATAGAATAGAAATATGTAGGGACACACAAGATTTTTCTCAGTATAATCAATAGTCCAACAAATCTAAGAAGTACCGTTTGACGTTTCATCATTTTCAAACCGAAACAACTTTGTTCATGCGTACAATACTCAGTTTCGACAACCTTTGTCTTAAAACCATGAATTTAGAAAGATTTTATTATTGTATCTAAAAATTTACAATTTTTAATATCCTAATTTAATTGAAAACTTTCAAACAAAGCAAAATAACACATATTTACATAGTAAATAATTTCTAATAGTTATATTTTTGACCTCATTGCAAAGTCACGTAGTTAGGTCACTGCTTGTAGTCTTGTGACACTTCAGATACACTTGTATGCGAAAAAATCGATTACATAAACGAAAAATCGAATGTATTACTTTCAAATTATCAATTGACGACACGTTACTGCGCGACCGCATTATGCACTTAACCCTTTGACGTAAAAGGGACACCACTGTCCCTTAAATATAATTTGTCTTTATTTCTGAACAAAGCATTATTCGGACCTAATTTAAACGCATGCTTATTGTATCCGAACGTATTTTGTTTTTTTTCTGTGGTTGGTAGCTCGGCGTGCGAAAAAATAAAACAAAACGTCACATTACTTTTGAGTAGTTTACCGCGCTTCTGTGACTTTTTTTCTGAAGTAATAAAAATACATTTTTGCTGCATTCAGTGACTGTTTAGTGAATAATTTATAAGAATGGTAAGTATTAATTATGTTTGTATTAGTAGTTATCGTAATTAGTAACATTTTAGTTACTAAAATATGAAATTATAAGTAGGGGACGCCATTGTCCCAATATGCGTAAAAGGCCAATTTTATTAATATTTTAGCCTAACGTTTTATGCATGTTCTGTGATTGTACATTTGGTCTAAACACTTAATTTATTTGTTTTAGGCACGTAAAGGAAATAGGATTTTCCGTTTGACTGATTGCGAAGTCGAGGAATATCTTATGGCTGAAACTAGTGACACTGAAGATGCACTCACTTTAGATGACGAAGACCAGTCATTTTTATTAGAGGACATGCAAGCTGGATTTTCTGAAGCTATAATTGAGCCACCTGGTTCATTAGGATCTACTCAAAATCCAGGTCTGTCTTCAGACTCATCATCTACTATCCCGTTTTATTCATCAGGTGATCCGATTCCCGAGTTCAAGTGGAAAAATAATATCTATCGCCCGTATATTTTTTCTGACACTGATTATGAATTTGGTAAGGTAAACATTTCTCAAGAAATACAGTCTTTGAAACCTATTGATATATTTGAGACAGTTACAAACATTAAATTATTGATTGAGGAATTAATAATACCAGAGCCTTTACGTTATGCTCATCAAAACGGTTCGGTGTTCACTACCGATATCCAAGAAATAACAGCTTTTATTGGCATGAATTATGTCATGGGCTACCATGTAATTACCCACAATACGACGCTACTGGTCTACAGAACCTGACATGGGTGTGCCTTACATAGCTAGAGTAATGCCTTTATCACGATTTGAAGAAATAAGAAGAAACTTGCACTTCTGTGACAATGCATCCCAACCATCTCCGACATCGTCATTATTTGATAGAGCCTACAAAATAAGATTAGTAATGAACCATTTCAATTCAAGTTTCCAATCTGCAATGAATAACACAAAGACGCAAGCAATTGATGAACATATGGTAAAGTTCAAAGGTCACAATATCATGCGACAGTACATGCAAAATAAACCAATAAAAAGAGGATTTAAAATGTGGTGTCGTGCCGATTCGAGTACCGGATATTTATTCCAGTTCGATTTATATACTGGAAAAAAGAACGCAGGACCCGAAATAGGACTGGGAGAATCCGTTGTCCTTGATCTTACACAAGCTTTGGTGGGTCAAAAAAATAATCCTAAAAACTTGCCTTTAGATAAAGAGATGAAGAGAGGCGATATCTACGCTACTAGCTTCGAAGGAATTTCTTTTATGAAGTGGATGGATAATAAAGCTGTGCATCTCCTCACCAACTTTTTGTCACCGGTACCTACTCTAAAAGTCAAACGAAAACAAGTAGGATCAGCTCAATGTCTAGAGATCACATGTCCTGACATCGTCCATAAATACAACAAAAATATAGGTGGAGTAGATCTCATGGACCAAAAGAAGGTCACATACGAAATTGATAGAAAATCCAAAATCAAATATTATCTGCGGCTTTTCTTTGATTTATTGGACATTGGCATGAACAATTCCTACATTGTTTACGAAAAACTGCATGCGCAACATCGCATAGAAGGGCATTTGCTCTCATCACTGGAATACCGACAAGTTGTGGCTAGAGCTATGATTGGCAATTTTTCTATCCGCAAACATGCCTTGCCATCCACTTCCATGACCAAAAAGCGAATACAAAATATAGGACACAAACAGTCTTTACCTTCACACGTTATGATGAAGGGGCCTTCGCGTAAACGATGTGTGCAATGTGCGAAGAGTGGAATCGAAAATCGTACCAGCAATATATGTGACATTTGTAACGTAAATCTGTGTTTCACAGCAACAAGAAATTGTTTTGCTGGGTTCCATTCATAAAATGTTTAATTAAATTGTTATTCTTTTACTGAATTTTGATTTTTATTATCAGAAAAAACTTGATTTTGCTGTAATAGCACCTCAGAAAATTATAAATAATGCCCTTTGTCGCATATTGAGACACATTTGTCCCAAGTAATTTCCTAAAATCTATAATATTTTTTTTATTTTTCATCCTGCACATACTTAAATTACCTTGTAAAAGACTAAATGACGTAGTCATAAATATAAAAAAGTAAGTGTACTTATTTTGTGCGTCAAAGGGTTATACATAGGTACCCTAAAATAAATTACGACTTCGACAGAGACGTACACTTTGATAATTTCATAGATTATCAACTAGTCATTAATTTAAATGACGATGATGACGAAGACGATGACGATTCTAGTACTAGTAGTGTATAAATAAAATATCTTATTACTTATAACTTTTATTTCATTATGACAATTGATCTCTTAAAATTCTTATATTATAGTAATCGATCTCATAAAAATCGGATATTATAGTAATCGATTTTTTTACTCCCAACCCTATTATCCTATTTGTCATAACTGTCAAACGGTACTTCTTAGATTTGTTGGACTATAAGAGGAAGTGACGACGTCACATTAATAAGAGGAAAAATTAAGTCCAGGCACATTTCAAGAAAACAATATTATGTTTACGTTTTAATTGAAAATAATGTGTCTGGTAGAGCTGGTATAGTCGAATATTATTGTAATTGTTTGGTCGGTCGACGAACCATTGGATGTTGCGCTCACGTTATGACGTTGGTGTGGTACCTTGCATGGGCTAGGAATCAAAATAATATTTGTGCTCCAGCAGAATTTCTGGATGACGTAGGTATAAGAGATGTTGATGAAAATGATGATAATTAATAAAACCCTTCATTTTAACATAGTGTTTTATTTGTTTTTCCCGTTTTGTTCATCAGGTATGTATGTATGTACCTAACTTCCGTAACCCATTGAAATGTGTTTGGTAAATAAGTGATCACTCTTGACAATACAAGAACTAAGTTAGTCTTTCTAAAGGTATAGAAAGCATTTATTTCTATAATAGATTTCCTACCCATTTAGTAACGGCGAATCCTAACCTAAAAAGTAACACTAATATTTTTGGACTTCGTAGCGTTTAAATCGTAAAATCGACTATATGACATTATTTTCTACACTTACAGGTAGTCTTTCTACTATACTTTGTAACTATACATAAACTTTCATTATCAGGTTTTCCAATATACGGGCAGTGGGCATCCTTCTTTATACAAGCAAAACAGATAATACAGCTGAATGGCCGCCGTATGGACGCATAACATGCTTATCTAAGCCAAAAGCTTCATCACCGACGAGTACATATGGGATGGGTGGCTCGTTACCATGTTCATTTAGAAGTGGTTGAGGATGAGGCAATGCTAGTTCATTTCTCATTAAAATCTTGTACAGTGTCGAATTTCTAAAAATGGTAGAATCACTTTCCTTTCCATATGCACCCACGTCTACATATATAAAATTATAATTGGAATCTACAACCGCCAGCAAAACGATTGGAAAATAATTTTTATAATTATAAAACAGAGAGCCACTATTTGCAGGTTTCATTGTACGTATATGTTTTCCATCAATTGCCCCGAAGCAATGAGGAAAGTTTGCTTTGAGATCAAAATCTGATGCAATATTTTTTATTCTTTCTTCTGTGAAATCTTCTATGTACTGTGGTCGAAGATATTTCCATATAGCTTGACAAACTGACGAAATAATTATAGAAATTGTTGACCTTCCACACTTAAATTTGAAGTGCATGTCGTTCATCGAATTTCCGCTGCCCAAGTATCTAAAACAGAAACACAAAAAAAATATTACATATAAATTTTTTTCTTTGCAGGTAATGAGGTTATCAAAAAATAGAGAAGCGTGAAGGATATTTTTTTTCGATACTTAAAAAAAAATTAAGGAAAACAGTACATCTGGATCAGGGGCAAAAAAAATTAAGAAATATCATTATTACAATCAGTTACTGTTTTTGCTAAAAGTTGCTCAAAATAAAACTGACAGTAGCCTTGACACGGAGCCTGAAGATATGCAACGAAAAGACAATACAAAACCGACGACAGAAGAAGTGCCATCGTTACCTCCAGGTCCTTCTCGCTACGTGCCTGCAAATCGGAGGAGATCAAACCCAGCAATAGATGAATTCGAGGCACAAGCGTTAGAGGCGTTGCAAGAAAAAGAAAATCGCCACTTATCATTTTTTAAAGGAATTCTGCCTTCTGAACGACTTTACGGAATTACAAACATTGACATTCCAGAGCAAAGTAATAAATATCATTACCGAAATGCGGTTCGGGGAACAGGCTCAATCAACAATATGGCAGTCACGCGGATATCAAACTGGACAACAGTATCAATTAACACCATTGCAGACACGCGGATACCAAACTGGACTACAGACCCAGTCACCATCGCCATCGGGGTATCAAACAACTGATTTGGAAACTACCTACTCATCAAACACTACAGTTCATAACTTCACTGATGATAGTCAAGAAGAAGAATATAATTTTGCAAATTTATAATACCAATACTTAAATAAAACTGTATTAAAATAATATAATAAATGAATAACTGATTAATACAGGGTGTCTCACGGCAGAGTTAGGATTTTAAATTTGAATATTTAAAAAACCGTTGCACGTAAGCGCGGGGGGAGAAGAGCAGTAGCTTCGTCGTTCGTGCGGATTCGTTAGTCACGATGTCGCAGTGGTCGGGTGAGCACCGCGCGTTCGCTATCGAAGCGTTTTTGAAAGGTGGAGAATCGTACGTTGTGGCTCGGAGACAGTTTTGTTCTCACTACAATATCAGACGTTTACGCGATGGACCAAGCGAAAATTTGATTCGTAAATGGATTATCAAGTTTCGAGCTACCGGTTCCGCTATAAATCAACCGCGTCCGGGCCCAAGCAGAACTTCAAGGACGGAAGAAACAATAAACGAAGTGGCAGCTAGCGTTCGTCGCAATCCACGCTTGTCAATACGCAAAAGAGCGGCGGCTTTAAACGTCACCAAATCAACCGTAGAGCGGGTTTTAAAACGTGATTTGAAATTCCATCCCTATAAAATACAGATAGTGCAGGAAATAAATGAAAATGACTACAATTTACGTAAAAGTTTTTGCCAGACAATCATTGAGAGATTTCGCACTTTGAATACTGTGTTTTAGAGTGACGAAGCACATTTCCATTTAAATGGATATGTTAACAAACAAAATTGTCGCTTTTGGTCAGTTGTCAATCCCAGACAAAAACATCAAAGACCGCTGCATAGCCCGAAAGTGACAGTGTGGTGTGCTCTTTCGGTCAATGGAATAATCGGGCCGTATTTTTTTGAAAATGCGACAGGTGCTACGATAACTGTTTCTGGTGAGGTGTATCGGCAAATGATATCCAATTATTTTATACCCCAACTTCAAGAGCATCCAGCCTACAGCTCAAGAACGTGGTTTCAGCAGGATGGAGCCACTTGCCACACTGCAAGAGCCACTATGGACCAACTTCGTGAATTGTTTCCTCAAAAATTGATATCCCGCTTTGGTGATATCGCGTGGCCTCCGCGATCACCAGATTTGACCCCCATGGACTTTTTCCTATGGGGGTACCTTAAGAGCAAAGTTTACGTCAATACTCCGAGGAATATCGCTGAGCTAAAACAAAATATCCAACGAGAAATACGCGACATCGAGCCGGCTATGCTTAGGCGCGTTGTGCAAAATGCGATGAATCGATTCCGTGAGTGCGTGCTACGAAATGGAAGACATCTGGAAGATGTAATCTTTAAAAAATAAAATCCGCATTACAGTTCAATAATTTTCAATAAAAATGTTTTCACAAAAATATGCAAATTGACTTTTATTTCATTTCAAAATCCTAACTCTGCCGTGAGACACCCTGTATATTCTATTACTTACCTCAATGTAATACCAATCATTTCAATTGGTTCTATGGGATTCCTGAAATTAGTATACTGCTTCTTTAAATGTGGTCCTAAGTTGCACACCAAATACTTAAAGCAGGCCACACTCATTCTAAAAAATTTAAAAAATTCACGTTCATCCAACAACAACTTAATATTCCAGCATAAAAAACTGACCATCACTATTTCTTAATGCAATCAAGGGAGATATCCAGAATCTTCTTATGTTTCTACGTTTGTTTCGGCGGTGGCGTAACAAAAGCAAAAAGAGAACACCAGTGGCGAAGGGTCCATATAACTCGATTCCTACCGGCTTCCCTTTTGAAATATGGCAAATACTAAGATTCTGTTTATTTAAGTATCATTTAAAAATATCAACTATAATTATAATAATTTACAAAATAATAATGTACGTGTATAGCCTTTGCTTGAAAATAACAATAAACGCCTAAACATTTTTTTTGAGAAAAACGCATGCAATAAAAGCCTACAACTTTTATTGAGTAAACCCACGATTCGCTTTACTGGTTAAAAGGTAAGCCGGGACGCGATTTGGGAATCGCGTACGTCTACTTCATAGTGCGATCTCTTTTACTCCATTGAGTAAAAGTGAGATACATTACGTAGTTTGAGACATTGAACAACCGCGGCCAATAGGACTTAGGGAAGCCGTTGATTTTCGGCTTATGACAAAGACAGAAAATATAAATGCGTACGTCAGAAAGAGATGCAATATGAACTTCGTACGTCAACTGAACATGACAGCTGACGTTTACGTTCGCGCTAATATTATAAAAGTTTTATTTATTATTTTCACAGGTTCATTTGCATTAGATTAGGTGTATTCGTATCATAATTTAGAATCTTATAGTATTATTACTTGTGATTGATCAGTGTAGTGATAGTGCATTAAAAACAATATTACATCAGTTCAGTGTTATTGTTTGGTTATCGTCTATTCGAATAAATATTTAGGTAAGTCAGAATGACTAAGATTGTTGATTTAGTTTGTAGATCTATTAGAAAGTAGTTATTTTTGTTATTAATAAGTAAATTCGATAATATAGCGGCATTAGTGAATGTAGAATGCCGTCTAACAGATTATTTGCTGACTGAGGTAAAATCTTTTTCAAAGTAGAGTTTTGAAAAAGACCTGACATGATTTGAATTAATTACAAATGACGATCAAACATTTTAACAGTTCTTTCTACAACAAAATATTATTGGCTCACAGGAAGTTTTAAATTAAATTAAAGGTTTTGTTTCCCTAGCTTGTTATTCTCAGATCCAATACTCAATATCTTATTTCATTCCACATAGTAATATAAATCAAAATTTGGACCGTCTGTAGGACAAGTTAGTAGTAGATATGCACAGCATAGCATAGTACATATATGTGGGAAGGCTTAAAATATTGTGTTTATAATTTCTATATTTATGTACTTATACTATTTGTGTATTATTGTTATAACATTACAATCTTATAAATATGATAATATATAAGTAATTTAGAAGTGTTGTATATTGTTGTTTTGCAACTTAACAACAATATAAATATTCATATTTTATTATAATGCACTTAAGTCCATGTTTATGTGGCAACCAACTATTATATATTTAATATTCTAATATTTAGTTGCATTTTATTTTATAGTATACATTTTAATTTGTCTATCAGTTAGATATTCATTTATTGTACTTATAGTAGCATTTTGATTGTGGAATGTTTTTAAATAATAAATTATTACTGTATTTCTCTTATTTTTTTTGATTTTCAGGGTGTTTATAATATTAGTAGTGAAAAGAGCTACACAGGGTTTAATGCTCTTATTAATTCATCTAAAATACATGTTCAGACAAAAAACATATCCGTACTTGTTGTTTATCGTTGCATGATAACAATGCAATTTTTGGACGGGCTTCCCTTTTAAGAAAATTCACCCTTCGCCACTGGAGAACACGTTTGTATGGATCCATTGCGAAGGCTGAACTAACGCTTCACTGGGATTGCAACGGCGTGCGTTGCTACGTTGCGATGTCGTGCGTCGACGCAACGCAGGTGTGGCATAGATTGCGTTGATCAGTTGCGACGAAGCAACGCAGCGCAACGCAACGCACCAATGTGGCCTGGCTCTTATACGTAGCTTATTCTAAAAAATACACTTTCGCCCTACAGTATTTTTTACTTTTTAACTGTTTTGAATATTGATAATGTGGAAAGCAAGGGTTGAAGTATTATTAGGAAAAGTATTTGTTCAGCATCTGCTAAACTAAAATCATTAATTACCTACATTATTAACTCAATTTAACTTATTTTAATATAATACTCCGCTCTAATCTTACTTCATTTTTTTTCAGCTCCTTTGCCGTTTAGAGCTAGTGATATCTTAGAAAATTGCAGTTTAAGTCTGCTTAAAGATATTTTTAAAAATAATCCGTCTCAAGAAGACAAACAAAATGAAATATTGGAAAATTCTACTTTGCTGAAACCTGATGACGTCTTTATTTTTAATTGTCAACTAACCCAACCCCATGAAAAGTGTTCCCACACTCATGAAAAGGAAAATAACTCTGATTTACACTCATACTATCTTTCAGTACAAGAAACAAATGATGTGCTGATAGCTACCAGGTCTTCAATCATAACAACAGATCTGTCAGGCGAAACAGTTTTTGAATCTTCAATCGAACATCACAGTGAAGAGTTTATTCATAATGTAGATCTATTGAATGAAGATGTACGCGATGCCGATAATGCGACCCCAATGCCGTCGTCTAATTACAATTCTTTCGGTGAGGAAGAACCTATTCCTTCAGTGCCGTCATTGTTATCAGATGCCTCTGCCTTGTCCCCAATTTCACATTACTCATCAAGTGACGTTTCAACTCCTACACGGCCCAGGAAAAGAAAATTTACTAAAAAAAGAGATAGTGGAAGATTGCGAGAAAAAATTGCAATGAATGGATAGATTCGAAAAGAAAAAGACTTAAAAATACTGGGAAAGCTTATAACAGTAGGAATGGTAAATTAAGAGATGAGAAACAAATGGGTGAACCATGTCAGAGTACATGTAAACTGAAGTGTTACGAAAAACTTGATGAAGATGTAAGGAGTGCTATATTTGATCAATTTTGGATGATTGGAGACCATTCCAAGCAATATGACTTTATTGTCAACTATGTAGTAAGAATAAATAAAAAAAGAATAGTTTGGGTAACTATTCTTATAGGTGACTCACGAAGGTTGTACACATAAGTGTATCATTTACCTATTACTCATAACAATCAAAAGACGAAACAAGCGGTATGCAAGACGATGTTTCTAAACACCATCAGTTGTGGGCCTAAAATGATCCGAACTGCAATGAGTAAATTCGCTGATACAAGTAGGCTCACGTTGATTGATAATAGAGGTCGACATGATCACCATAAAACCTCTATTGATGAGGAAATGATCAGGAGTGTGCTGGACCACGTCAAGTCCTTTGAGCCGGTCGATTCACACTATTGTCGTAAAGACAGTAACAAACTTTATTTAGATGGCTCTTTAAGTTTAATTCGCATGTTCAAGTTATATAAAGAATGGTATGATCCCTCAAAATATGATAAAAAATGTGAGTCGATAAGGCAATACAGGGACATAGTAAAGAAAAATATTAATTTTTCATTCCACCAGCCAAAAAAAGACCAATGCCATGTTTGTCATTCCTTTAAAAACGGTCCTGTGACTCCTGAAAATAAAATATCTTATGATAATCATATAATTAACAAGAACCTAGCTAGATCTTTAAAAGAAAAAAAATAAACGTGATTCACAAAATGACACTAAAATATTCTGCGCTACTTTCGATTTGCAAAAGGTGTTGTTGTCGCCAAGTGGTGAAATTAGTCTATTTTATTACAGCAAAAGGTTGAAAGTACATAACTTATCAGTTTATCGATATTGGAAATTTATTCGGTACTAGAGATGAGTCGTATTTACTAGAACAGATGAAAGGATTAGGTATTTTTGGTGACTAGGTGGCACCTGTCAATCTTCACAAGACTAAGTCCGGCCTAGTCTTCACTCGTATCGTAACATAATATGCAATATTAGGTACATTGCGCGGCCGTCGGTCGAGTTACGTCATCGCGGCGACTGACAGCCTAGTTGTTTCGCGACAGACGATAAGATACAGTGTTGTCTCACTCACTCACACATGTTATCTGCATTCTTGCTCAAGCCCGGTGGAAGTGAGACGACGCCATATTATATCGTTAATTCATTTATTGCATTGTCTCGCTCTCTCGCTACACGTGCTCAGGTGGACTAAACAAACCTGTTTGTACAGGTCAGTTTTGTTATGATCTCGATTGCGATTGCGTCAATGCGTCTCACCTAGTCCGACCGCTACTTAATCTAGTCTAGTAAAGTACATAACTGTTCTGATCTTTTTGCTTATTCTGTTTTAAGTGTTTACTAGTTCTTTGACTAAACTTATTTTATTTTTTGTGTTATAAAATTAAAATTATTACTATTAGTAGGTACTTAATAATAATGGCGCCTAAAGGAAGCAGTGTTGCCTGGGATCATTTCGTTGACGTGGGTCAAAATATAGCGGAATGCAAAATATGTAAGACCAGATTAAGTTTTAAATCCAGTGTGTCAAACTTAACTAAACATATTAAAAATAAGCATCCCTTAATTAATTTAGTTAGGAGACATAATGTTGTTCCGATATCTAACCAAGAACCGCCGAACCAGGATCCGATTCCTTCCACCTCTACATCTACGTCATCTACGTCGTGCACAAATGTAGTGCAACCTGTGACAACAGGGACTAGTACGGTGCGTGTGGTACAGTCGGGGTCAAAAACTATTGCCTCTTATATCTATAAAAGGAATGCTGATAAGTGTAAGTCCGACATTGACGAGTTGATAATGGATTTATTCATTATGGATTATCAACCTTTCCGAATTGTCGAAGATAAAGGTTTTAAAAAATTACTGCAAACAGCGTTCCCATATTATGTCATACCGACAAGAAAATACTTCGCAAATAATTTGTTACCGGGCCGTTACGAAAGTTTACGCGCTATCAAAATGCAAGAAGTCGAAAATGAAGTGCAATCGATTTGCATCACATCCGACATATGGACATCAAGTACGAATGATTCATATATGGCACTCACAGGACACTACATTGACGGAAGAGAGTGTAAATTAAAGTCCGTTTTATTAGAATGTGCTCTTCTTGAGGGGTCCCATACCGCTGTCAATTTGGCCGCGGAGATATTAAGAGTCACAGAAGAATGGAAAATAACACAAAAAATTCTGTTGACTGTAACTGACAATGGAGCTAATATAAAAAAAGCGATCGAAAAAGATTTAGCTTGGAAGCATTTCGGGTGCTATGCTCACACCCTGAACTTGGCTGTCCAAGAAGCTTTAAACAAATCTGACGAACTGACAAGTCTTATTAACAAAGTAAAAACGGCCGTCGGATATTTTAAAAGATCTGCACAAGCGTGGGAGAAGCTGAAAAAGTTCCAAGTACAAGCTGGCAAAACAGTGAAAAGACCGTTACAAAATGTAAGTACCAGATGGAATTCGACATTTTATATGTTAGAGAGGTTTGTAGAAATTAAAGAAGAAATTAATAGCGCACTCTCTAATTTAAATGCGACTGCTATGTCACTAACTGGAATGGATTGGGAGTTATGTGAAAGTTTGTGTAAAATTTTAAAACCTTGCGAAGAAGTGACAAAAGAAGTCAGCGGTCAAACATATGTAACTGGGAGTATTGTCATACCAATCACAACTGCACTCATATCATCTATAGAAAATTTGGATACCCGAAATGATAATTTAGCGGCTCAATTCCTCCAGCAAGATCTAATAGCTTCATTAAAACATAGATTTGCCAATTTAGACAAAAGTCGTACATTTACCATTTGCATGTTCTTAGATCCGAGGTTTAAATTATATTTTGAAGATCAAAATGTGGCAGACAATACAAAACAACATGTGATACAGTTGGTAACCGCACAAATCAATAAAGAAGATCAGCCACTGGTACCACAAGAGGAAACTGAAATGCAAACTGTTCCTTCGACATCATCATCTTCTTCTTCTCTATGGCGACACTACACAGACAAAATGAAAAATCTGCAACCTAAAGGTACTGCACAATCACGGGCAATCGTGGAGGTACAAAGATATTTAGAGGACAAAATCGTGATGCCAGACGAAAATATTTCACCTCTTGACTGGTGGAAACAGCAAAAAAACTCATACCCTAATTTGTATAGTTTAGCAGTCACTAAGCTCAATGCAATGGCGACAAGTGTGCCTTGCGAACGAATATTTTATGCATGTGGGATACTGTTAAACGATAGGAGAACTCGACTAGGATATCGAAAAGTTCAGCAACTGAAGTTTCTCAAACAAAACTCGTGAATTTTAAATAATTTTGTATAGGTATATAAAACATAATGAATAAAGAAAAAAAATGATCAAAAAAAAAAGTTTAAATACATAATTACGCAAAACAAAATATGTAAATAATATTTTTAAAAACTTATTGTTCGATTAATAAAACGTTAAAAAATATAAAAAAAAAAAAAAAAAAAAAAAACAAAATGTTTAAGTAAATAATTATCACAAAATGTGTAAATAGTGTAAATACCTTACTATTTTTTAAATTCATAAAACGTTATAAAACTATAAAAAAGAAATCGAAATTTATAAATAATTATGCTAAACCATATAAAAAATATAAATAATATGAAAATAATTACATGAAAATAATGTAAATAATTGTAAATACTAAAAGTTAAAAATGTAAATAAAATGAATTGCAAAATCTCTTAAATACGCCAGCTTACAAAACCAAATATTTCTACCAATTCGTAAGTTGACAGTCCTAAGCCTGTAAAAGTATGAAGGGGAGATATCAATTCATCATACAACAAATTCAGTATTAGACTGTATTCTCAAATACTTAGTCAATGCAAATCATATAGATTTTCGATGAACAAGACGCGATTACTACGTGAGACTAGGTGGAACAGGTATTTAGATCACGTATTTATAAGGACTAGGAACAGGTGTACTTGATACCAAATTTACCTAGTCCAACCCATCTCTATTCGGTACCTGTTATTTATGGAATGAGCAAACTGCAATGAAGGGATCGAACGAAATAGCGAGCTGTATTTACGATATGATCAAATTAAAAAGTCAAGAAGGTTGTGAAGACTTTAGATTCTGGTCAGACAATTGCACTGGCCAGAACCGAAACAGGATTATGTTTTTTATGTATCTTAAATCTTTACGCCGCTAAACAGTTTAATTTGAATATAAAACATACTTTTCTGGAAGTGGGCCACACCCAGAACGAAGGCGACTCCATACACGCGACAATAGAAAGAGCTTCAAAATATAAAAATATTTACACACCATCTGAATGGAGCTCACTGATTCGATGGGCGAAAACAAAAGGAAGTCCTTATAACGTCATAGACGTAACTCAAAATATGATTTATGACTTCAAAAAGATGCAGACAAATACATACTTTAACTGGACTAAAAACACAGAAGGACAAAAGATTGTTTGGTCTAAATTAAAACAAATCCGTGTAAGCCAAGACGAATCATACGTTTTATATTATAAATATGATTTGAGTGAAGATGCTATTGAAAATAGTATTAATATCTTCGATCAGCCAGTACGGACAAGAAGACAAAATAACATAACTGATAGACGAACAGATATTCCCCTGCAACCATGCTACAATCAGTTGTTACCAATACAACCTTCGAAGAAGAAAGACTTACTTGATTTATGTCGAAAAAATATTATCCCACGTTTATACCATAGTTATTATGAAAATTTAGTAGCATCTAATGACTTTGTGTCAATCAATGAAAGTGATAATGAATAGGTACCGAGATTTTCCACTGTCTTACTAGAATTGTTGAGTATGAAAATTTTATTAGATACTAGACTATAATACAACGATATTATTATTTTTGTTTACGCCAGACAGGCTTTTATTTTTGTTAAGTTTTTTTTTGTAATTTATCTGGAATTTAGTAATGTGAAGTACCTACATTATTTATATTACTTACCTGATTTAGATAAATAAACTTAGGTTTTAAGTACAAGTTTTTTAGTACCTACATTATTTATATTACTTACCTGATTTAGATAAATAAACTTAGGTTTTAAGTACAAGTTTTTTTCTTAAGTACTTCTTTTTTTTTATTACTATTAAATTGCCAAAAAGACTGAATACAGGTCCAAACATTAGTTTTAAGGCTAATTAATTTTTTGTTTCAATAAATGAATGAAAGCAATCTGTGTTTTTTATTGTTTATAATGATCTAACTGGTAACTCAGTCATTAGGTTAGCAGGTTTTAAAACGTATAAATGTCAATGTGACATAATTTCCTTAATATCGACATAATTTTAGTTTGAATAATTGCAACTCCAACTGCATCAACTATTTACTAATCTTATGAGACAAAAATAAAGTAAAGAATAACGTTACACTAATTAAGGACATACACGTATAATGGCCAATATGACACATTGGCCTTTTTAAGATGTTTTTGAATAGAAATAATTTAAATAAAAACTAACGTAGAAGAGCCAATGTGACGTAAAAAAAAACTGATAAATGTATATATTAAATACTGTAGTAAAAATGTTGAGGATAATTGTTTTAGCAAATAAGCAAAATTTCTTGTATGTGTGTTTTGTCAATCCAATGTTATAGAAAATTTAAACTTTGACCGCCTCTCCTGTAAACTTGACATTTTGCATTTTGGCCCATATACATAGGACCCATCGATATATTGTTTACCATCAAAACAGTCTTATGACACACAGAGATTTTCGTCTCCGACTTGGCCGTCTACTCATAAACAACTTCAGTGCCAAAAAAGTGACTGTTCCCCTTTTTTAAGAACAAAAAGGGTGGAGTATATGGTGTTCCTGATGAAATCAGACTGCTGAATGTGGGACTACATCTACCTCAAGATAATTTGAAATTCCGCAGATGCCGCTTTTGTTCTACTCGCGTAAAAGAGAAACACTCCAGATTCATATGCAAAACTTGCAAAGTATCTATTTGCCCCGAATGTTTTGACAACTTTCATAAATAAATATGGTGACATGTAATGAAATGTCTATCATTCTTCCCTACCCAGATGTGGGAATAATATTCATGTTGTATCTCAAAAATATATATTTTTATATGGACAATAGGAAAATAGTTCCCACGTGGTAAAATCCCATCAGAACAATAAATGATAAATATCAAACTCAGAAAATATCATTCTAGACCTCATAATAAGTACATTTTCCAAAATTCATAACTTTATGATGGTTAGATCACTCACAACCCATTAAGGGTTAAAAGATCTTGTTGACATGTCCGGCTTTCGGACTCTAAAATCCGGGGTTTCCACGCGTCTTGTCCGGTTTTCCAAATTTTAGAGATGGCAACCCTACTTGATACAAACATAAGCTTGTGTTTTTAGTTGAATTCTGATTAAAAATACAAACATATCCACAATTAATTCATACACAACATAGCTAGATCATTTTAGAAACTTTTGTTGAAACTTTTTGTTGAAACAAATACTTGAATTTGCTTTAATTCGAAATTTTAGGTCTAAAAAATAAAAGGAGGGGTCAAGAGTCCTCAGTCTCCCCTAAAAAAAAGTGTTGTCAGCTGGAGGTTAATAAATTTAGCTCATCAAGCTGGTCTACAAAGTAAGGGTACGGCTGCTGAGCATGGTGCAGTCAGACATAACTGATCCAACAAGCTGATGGCTAATCACATAATATAACACAGAACAATCAAAACAACTTTCAAACCAAAAATTACCATGGCGCATGACCTACTAAACCCCACATTTGCCATGTGGGGTTTTATTCCACTAAAGATTACTATATTTCCGATACGAGACGACCACAAAACTTAATACGTTACAGCTAAGAACCAAAACACCATTTTTTTTTCAGTAAAGTTTAGAACCCTAGCGAGTTACGACAATTCCCAACATGTTTTTTCACCTTGCGACGATTGACACCGTAAAAATTACAAACGAACAAGACCAACGTAGACCACGAAGCAATATAGTAATATTACCCAGGAACGCCATAATAAACTGTTAATTTATGAACATAGAATCAAATTAAATAGAAGTTGTAGGGAACTGGACGCATAAGACTATAGACGTCCAGAGTTAACGACATATTTCCGATAGTGTATACTTAAACTATAAAATTAAGGCTTTCCAATCAAAAGGAGAGAAACAATCACATTAGAACAGTAAATTATACACAGACACTGGACAGGAACAGATCGAATTTGCCAATATAGATATACTGTAGTAGTCTTTGGATCGAATATGACAAGAGAGTTCACGTCCTCGACAATTCCATCGACAACCACACAAGCACAGAGTGTCACAGACTGCATAGTACTTAGACCATAGAGTATACAATGCATGGTATTTTTAGTATGATAATTTTCAATGTGCATACTATGCACAGACCTAGTGTATAAAAATATGGAATTTACATTACATAGAAATTTCTATTGATTATTTTAATAAAAGTAATAGTTCAATAATAATTCGTCTATTTTGCATTCATATATTTATATATGAATGTATAGTAATGAAACGTAACTGATGCAAAACACATTTTGGCTGACCACAAAAATGGCGATAAAACGTATTTAACAATTATTTTATTTTTAGTAGTATTCAGTTATTTAGTTTTATTTTTTATTTTCAATGTTTATTTCATAAAGGAAGAACAAATAAAAGACCTCATTTTAACGGATATTAAACGTACCAAATTTATTAGTATTATAGTTTACCATAATTTTATGTATGTTGTGTTGTATCATATTTCTTTTAAACTGATCAACGTGGTCAGGCACTTCCTTCGGGAACGGTTTGTACGACCAATCTGGTTCCTTTTCTTCGTCAATTTAATTTGGAGCCGCTGTAATACTAATATTACAGCGGCTAATACGCTAATACCTAAGTATTAGCTTATACTCACCCCACATAACTCTCTGGTACCAAACTAGGCAGATCCAGTACTATGATAACCAGACAATAATAGTCAGAGATAAAATAAAAAAAATACTTCATCATGTTGGTCCTGGTTCGAAAACAATTTAGCAGTTAAGAGGCCACTGAAATTGTTAGTAATATTATATCAGCTGACTTTGCTATGCCTAGGCGCCTGTGCGGATACTTTATAAATACTACTGTACCTACTTGATGCGTAATTTATTATTAGGTATACCCTGCGCGTATGTGTGTAGGTAGGTATAAACAATTAATCTCGGAAAATAAAATGATCATTCTATTTTTAAATGTAATATTATTATAAAGCATACACCTTGGTTAGTTGGTTGTTCCATACTTTGTTAATTTAACGAGTATAAAAAAGTAAGTTACGTATCAATCCACGACCTCGTTTCTCCAATTTCAAATTTCGTGTCTTTATCAATTTGTTTATAATTATTATCGTGAACGGCGTCAATGCCCATCATTCGATTCTTCTCTAATACTTCATCTTGCTTTTCCACATCATCATCATCTTCCTGCCCTTATTCCATTTTATTTAGGGTCGGCGCAACATGGTTTTTTCTTCCATTCTCCCCTATCAGACGTCACACTATCATTTACTCCGTTTTCATTCATATCATTCCTCATACAATCCATCCATCTTTTCTTTGGCCTTCCCCTTCCTCTCCATGCATCAACATTCATACTCATAACTCTCTAAGTCACATCGCAACAACATAAATGAATCACTGCCAGTATTACTAGTGTTTACCTGAACATTTTGTATTTGCTTCATGCAACGGCAGTAATGTGTGAAAAGGTCGACCTCAAATGATTGAAATTTATGTAAGTGATCGTTAGGGAGCTCGTTAAGCAAATTGCAATTATTTTTTATCAATATTTTACAACTTTTAGTACTGCCATAGTATAATAATGTATACAGTATGAAGTTTTCATATAAACGTGATATGATCGTGGCATGACCTAGGCTCAATACAGCAGCGAACGGTACCTACGTACCACGCGGCTGTACTCGCATACTTACATACAGTGTATGCCATACACAACAAAAGTACAAAATGGTTTCTGACTATACAAAGCTACTTTTCGGGATTATACCTTGTAAAATATAGCTTGATACCTGTGACATTACCGAACGTTTTATGAAGACAGCTACAACCCAAATTTTATTTTTAAAAGTTCAATTTTTTTAACATAAAAACGACGTTTGTGTATAAAAATAAAACGCATTTTTAAAAACAATCATGTAATTATAAAGATACCAGTAAAAATATTAGTAATTTAATAATATTTAATATTTCTTAAATAATTTTTGGTTCTTAGCTTACTTTATAAATGCACTTTAAAGAGCTCTAGGGACGTGCAAGTGACTGACAGATGATTATCGATAAAATAATACTATGAAAATTTCACTAGTATAAAATGTAGTTATTTAGTTTGGCAAAAATGGTTTCGCGTGCTGGAAACAAGCGGGCGCCATCGTTTTTGAGTCAGTACGAGTGCTAACGCGATGCAGATGCCTTGTATACGCTACCATTGTTTTGTTGATATTTGTGTTACTATGGTGTTATTTGTGTTACTTTGTTTAGTATTACCTTTTTTTTGTTTGCCAAAATGCCGAAAAGACAAAAAAAGACTGTTTTGAATAGTGAGTGTCGCTAATTTGTGATCCGTTTGCGCGATTATTTTGAATTATTTTTGTTTTATTTCATTTAAATCAACTACAAATACATTTATTTTTAATTTACATCTTTACAATGACAATGATTACAATGTCACTTTTAATAAAACTCATGACGTCACAGACATCGATAAGCTGCGAAACACGCCTCCATCCCTAGTAATGTCATTCCGAAACTTAAATATTTCCGCCGTTTGAAGTTCTCAGCAGGCAGCAGCCACAGTAGCTGCACAAGCACAGTAGTTTTGACACAGGTAGCATACTACACTATAGGCCTACCAATCTTCTAAGAAAATAAGCTCAAATCGACACTTGCCATCGTCGCGTGCCAAGCCATTAGGTTCTAAAACGGCTGATATGCCAACAGCACCAAAAATTTTATAGTATAGATAATGTCGTTAATATTCACATGACGAACCATACCATGCATACGACTGCATGACAAAGGCTTATCGTTTAAATTATTTTATTAAGTTTCCAACAATCGACTAAAATGTGTCTATGGTTTGTAGAGGACAAGCATTGACTATGGTCTTTTGTTTAATCTGTCTGTTTTAACAAGCTTCGTTCGACAAGTTTAGAACTTTAGACTATTATACTTTACTTTTAACTTTAGACCCATAGTTAGTGTACTGTGTAGGAAAAGGTGTTACCGTTCACTGTTCAGTGTCTTCGGCAGTAACCTAAACATGATACAAAGTTAAAAATGTTATCATAGCTTTAGTTGGTATGGTTATTAATAGAGTACTGACTTGTTAAGTTTAGTTGTGTGAATTGGGGGAGTTCGAAGTCGTTTGTGATGTCGCTTATGAAAGTTTGGCTTACAAAGTCAGGGCGTAAAATTTAAAGTAGAATGCAACTATTCTGCTGGTTGTTGTATTGGGCTTGTTATTTACTTTGATGTTTTGTATTTCCACATCTCATCCAGCATGGTAACACGTAACACAGTCTCACTCAAATGTCGGTTGTTTGTGGAGGAATATCTAATTTTTAACTACAAATCGGGTTCCTAACTTGTTAATCTTCATCTTTTGTGTTTAAAGTTGTTCGACCTTCATGGTATTTTTGATTTAGGCGTTTGCTACTTTAACCTAAGAGTTAAAACACGTCTGTCCACGTTATTAGGTATGGAGAAAAACACACTTAAACATCTAGGTGTTATGGTCGCCAATTTTTTTCTAAAAGTTAGTTTGGGATTCTTTGCAGTGAAAAAGAAAGATGGAATTGGTAAATGAATGCTGTAAGCACCTTTATATAAAAAAAAAATGTTTGACAGGCAATGGTGCATTTGCTTCTTAACAATGGATTGTGTTGAATTTTCAACTCAATGGCATGGACTATGTCAAGTTTGCTCCTCATGAGCCAGCCATTTTGTTGGATTGACAGTTGGGTGTACCTAATATTATGGGCTATCAAAATAAATTATGAACAATGTTATCTATAGGTACACTTATTGATACCGACGGGATGGTAAAAAAGTAAGAAAAACATTTTGGAACAAAGATTACCAATAGACCGTCTTATTTTAAAGGTGGTCCTAAAAATCATAACGTATAATTTTATACACATAATCTTATTTTGGGTAGATTTGGCTCACAAATTTCTTCATTACTTTCTGCACCTTCTTGAGACCCTGAGCCAGCTAGTTCTTCTTTAAAAGTATTGCAGTTCATTTCTTGTTTGTCATTCTGAGCTGATATGTTTTTGTAACAATGTTTCAACGTCAGTAAGTTTAGCACTCTAGTTGTTCCCAAAAATCATATTTTTTATTAGCAGCAATAAATACTTACACATAAAGGAGAGTGGAGGAATTGGAGCCATGTAAGGAAAAGTTTATAAAAAAAACCAGTTTCGGTTACAATCATAGTCATTTATAGACACTAATTAAAAATATATAACTTAAGACAGCTGGTCTTCTTGTACAGAGGCCCGTCTGATCGTACCTTTGCAAGGCATATCAGAGAGTTGTTTGCAGTACATTTAAAGTTTCAGTGATTTCTTGTTGAGTTTGCCCTTGACTCCTAAGCGACACAGCTTGAGCAACTTGGTATGGAGTAAGAGTCATTGTTTTTCGTTTCTGTAACCGAGAATAACAACAGGAAACTTTAAAAAAAAAAGTGAAGCAATAAATTCCAAGAGTATTCAAATATCGAATTTTAACTCACCAGTGTCCTTTTCGTTCCACGAGAGAAATGTGGTTCGACACACAAAAGTGCATAAACATTTTTTTTTTGGTACTTACCTTCTTAACTAAACAACAACAATCGTATTGACAAATTGCCACTTGAAATGCTAATAGGCGACAACAACTTTAGCCTGTTATCGCTCCGATTAAGTTTGGGCCAAATTCCGTGCCGCTGAGTGTCTAAAAATCTATCAACCAGGGTACGGGCACCAGTAGTCAGCCTTTTAGTGGGAAGCGCAAGTTTAAATATGTATAGAAAATTGTAATTAACCTACACAGGAACGATTTAATGAAATAATAAAACCTTATTAGGTAGTTTTATTCTTCTTGTTTTAATTTTTTTGTTTCTGCTTTTCTTCTTTGTTTTTCTTTCTCTTTATCTTTCTTCAACGGCATCTTTCTTTTTTTGTTTCTCTTCCACTTAAGAAATTTCAAATTGCCTCCATTTTTCAGAAGATATTGCTCCAATTCTGTTCATGACTAGGAGTTTTAGTTTTTTTTATTGGTGACGGTATAATGTGATGTTTTCGAACAAAAGGTGAGACTTTCGGTGATTGAATTTGAATCACAGAATCAATAATAGATTTTTGATGAAATGTCGGCTCACTTCTGGAGATCGGTAAGTTGTCTCCAATAGGTACTAGTATGGAATTGTCATTGACTTCGAATATACTTACATGAAAATCATCGTCTCATAAATTGTTATTAAGAAAGGTGAGATCGCCAAGTGCCAGATTATTTAAAGTAATAATAGCGGTCCAGACCGATTTCGGCCACGGCGACCAGTGTTACTATGACACCAGCCAGCTACGCAGGACATACAGGTTGGGCCATAAATTTTTGCACATTTGAAACATGAATAGAAATCAAACTACAAATGTTATTTTGTTGATCATTTATTTAACGTAATAAACATTTATTGAAATTTATTTCTTAAAAATGACATCGTTGAGATGTGCCCCGTCTCGTCGTTGGCAAGAAAAAATCGCAAGGTGTAAGGTCCGGGCTTCTCGGAGGCCATGGGATATCACCTCTGCGTGAAATCAATTTGTTAGGAAACATTTCTTTGACCACCGGTAAAGTCACATTTGACGTATGGCATGTTGCTCCATCTTGTTGCATCCAAGTCCTGCTGTTGTATCCTTCAAATTCATGTAACTGTGGTGTCAAAAACTCTCGCAACATCTTCACGTATTCCACTGAGTTCACAGTTACGTTATTTCCTTGATTATTTTCAAAGAAATACGGACCGATTATGCCCTTTCCTGATATGGCAGCCCATACTGTCGTTTTAGGTGAATGAAGTGGCTTTTGGTGTTTAAGGCGAGGGTTTTCACTGCTCCAATATCGACAATTGTGCTTGTTTACATGCCCATTGATGTGAAAATGGGCCTCGTCCGTAAACAATACATTCTCAAGGCTAGAGAATCGCTCCAGCAGTGTCAGCCAATAACTTACGTTGAATGTAATCGTTTGGTTTCATCTCCTGCACAATTTGAAGCTTATATGGGTGTAGTTTGAGGTCCAGATGCAAAATTCGCCGCAGACTAGTTCTTGGTATTGCCAGAGCCGCCGAACGCTTACGCGTAGATGATTCTGGATCGTTCTTTACGGAAATTTCAATCACTCGAATGTTCTCATCGCTTCTTCTTGAACGTGGCCGCCCTGTTTGTTTAATATTCGTTGTCGATCCCGTTTGCTCGAACTTCTTGACCCAAGCCTTGATTAAATTAACACTTGGACACTCACTTACACGGCGTAATCCGTATTCAATTCTAATTAGGCGTCGTACAGTAACATAGGAATCGTTGTTTTTGTAAAATTGTTTTACTCAAAAAGCACGCTGTTGTCCCGTGAAGCGCTCCATCGTGACTAAAATTGCATGAAGCGAAGCACAATTCCCCGCCACCCGCGCGCCCCTCCCTCTAACGGTTTTTGAGAAATCAAGTGTTGTTATTTGCAAAAATTTTTGGCCCACCCTGTATTATAGTGCACAAGCGTGTGCGCAAACACAGGTGCACTCTCTATTCCTTTTACTCTCATAGCCCGATAGGACGGTAATCCGACACGACCGGAGAGAGATCAGGCGCAGGACCCACATTTTTACGTGCCTTCCGAAACACGGAAGCTGTGATATTTATTTCTTCAACGCACACAACATTCAAAAAGTCGGTGCGCGCCGTGGGGATCGAACTCAAGACCACTGACTTAGCAGTCCTATGGTCTTGCCACTAAGCTATCACAGCTTCTTGTATTTAAAGTACTAGTATTAGTATCGAGTATTTTGGGTTGTGCTGCATTTATTCTACTTTTATCATATTCTTTAATGTCTATTCTAGTTTTACCATTTATTTCAGTCTCTTTTTGGTATTTATTTTCTTCTTCAGTTCCAATTACGTACAAATCTTCTTTGGCCCCATTTTCTTCAGTTTCTTTCATAATAGAACTAGTATTCGTTACTGTCAGTCCAGGTTCTGTCCTTTCCTCAACTAGATCACTTAGTTTATTGTCCGCAACTTCTCTGTATGTAGTCTTACTAGCTCCGTAATTACTTAATAAACAATGAGTTCCGCATTTTCAACAATTTCGAGTACAACGTCCACATCAACACCTCTTGCAGTCAAATCATTGCCCAAATACAGTATAACTTTTGATGCAATGTCAAAATCTCCTTTTTCGAGGCTCCTTGGTGAAGTTGTCTTACTGGCAGATGCATTTTTTTTCTCTAAAATAT
This sequence comes from Chrysodeixis includens, assembly GCA_941860345.1. Taxonomy (NCBI): domain Eukaryota; kingdom Metazoa; phylum Arthropoda; class Insecta; order Lepidoptera; family Noctuidae; genus Chrysodeixis; species Chrysodeixis includens. Next base: position 6,816,780 of record OW796111.1, on the reverse strand, counting down.
TTTGCACAGATTTGGAATAATCTACTGCACTTGGATCAAATGGAAAAAGGCCACACTTACGGAATCCATTTTTTATAGCTTCTGATAGAGATTCTTAGTACCTACTCTTTTCAACAATGGACAGAATGAAGATTTTGTCAATACAGTGTTAGCGTTTTGTGGTTGTGAACACCAGTCATGAACAGTTTTCGCCCATTCACATTTTAGTGGTTTAAAAACACTGACATCTGCAGGTTGCATCAGATGTGTTGTATTGGGTGGCAGTGCGTACAAAGTGATGTTATTATCGTGACAGTATTTAGTCAGCTTCATTGTCATACTAAGCAACAACTTGCATGAACTTAATCATGTGCGCCTGCGGTGCACTATTGTTCGCAGTTGTTGTTGTGGAGGGGGGTGTGTATGTTGAAATGTTCAACGAAATTTCAAGTTATATAAACCTTTACGGTGAGAGTTGTGAGCACATTCGTTTTTATTTTACCACAGTGGAAACACTTGTTCAACATTGATTTATTAAAAGAGTTTTTGGTCTTTAACAATGGACAGACCTCTATCACCGATTTCATTGAACGAAGACGATCAATGTGTCAAGATTGTGGCCTTGAACGAAAATCCGGAGGAAATGATGGAAAATTTGCCGGAACAGATGAACACCCAGTATGTGTTGGATGTTCAAGAAACTCCAAAGAAAAAACCTACAAAAGGCAAACAATTATTGAATCAGAAGAAGAAACAGATATCAGCGATGAAGAAACACGCTATGTGGCAATGGTCAGAAAATTCGTGGCAAAGCGACGTTACGATTCCTGCGATGAAACCATGGCTGACTCTTGTAAACCAAAAAAGTCTAGAAACGAAGAATATGAAAATGTATCATGTGGGTCAGAAAATTTCCAAAATAATGAAAGAATTCATATTTTACCTACGCGAACAGAAGATGACATTAACAAATTGTGGATTCGGGAATTTCGAGGAGTGGGCTTGCGGAGAAGGATTCTCCACGACATATGGGAAACTCCAAGCGATGGACTGGGACGACGGTTTGAACGAGCTATTATTCACCCATTATTCGGACGCTATAATGGAATTGGCGAAACGGCAAGCGGAGCAAGAAGAAATGGAAGAAATGGAATATTCATTATTGCCGAGCACGAAAAACACATCCATGTCATCCACGACTGTGCGTACGCAGGATCCACTTGCCGTTGCCTCCACATCCAAAGATTGCGAGAATACACAACAGACAACGAATTTGAAGAGGAAGAAAACAGCGGATTTGACCAAAAAAGTATCGTTCCAGAAGGAGAAATCACCATCGAAGAAGCAGAGAAAATTGAACTCAGACGACGAGAAAGAGGAGGATTACCAACCGGGAACATTATTTGTGGAGAGTCAGAACAGTGTGGAGGACGAAAGCGAACCGGACGTAGATATTCGTCCGAAGATACCGAAAAAACCAACAAAGAAAAAATTGACTTTTACACAAGCGACGGACTCAGAGCCAGAGGAGACCATGGAAGAGGTGGTTACCGAAGAGGATTACGCCACTATGCTAGGAAATCTAGCGCAAGCTCATTCGTTGGTACAGAGTACTGGCAAAATATCACAAAGTATTTCCTTAAAGGACGGCGACGCATATATCAATGTAACGTCGCCGGGAGAGCGTGAGTATATGCTTATGAAGTTAGAGCTATACCCATTCAAAGACTGCGTGAAATTGCAGAAAAATCAGTACTGGACCAAACAGAGCTTCAGCTCTCTCGCAGTGATCTCTGGTCAGGATTGTCCTGCTTACAAACTACTGATGGCTCTAAGAACCCAAATAACGAAAGACATAATGAAAATCAAGGGACTAAAAACCGAAAAGAAAAGTCAAACAGGTTGGAAAAGTGGTTAGAGAGTTTTATTATAACACCCATGAAGAATATAATATACACGGGTCATTGGACCGATGGTCCATATAGATACTTGCCGAAAAATAAACAACTATTACAGACATGTTTTCATAATATACATACAACAAAAAATTTGTGATATGTCATATCATGAACTTTTCTTAAAAACTCGTGTAATTTCTATGAATAAATTGATATATGTAGCTCCTTGGAATAATGTAGCAGAATATTATTATGACATCGCCGATAAGTATTAAGTGTTTTAGAGGAATTGTTAAATTTTTCAATTTAATAATGATAAGACGTGATATTTTTCAATTTTTCTTAAAAAATTATATTACTTAGTAGATAAGAAGGTACCAAAAAAGAATTGTATTTGTATAGTTGGTCCTTCATGTAGTGGTAATTTTTTTTTTTTTGATTGTCTTATTCATAGTTGTATTAATTTTGGGCAGATCGGTAACTTTAATAAATATGACAGATTTCCATTACAAGATGCTTTGCAAAGACGTATTTTGTTATGGAATGAACCTAACTTTGAACCTGGTTCAGAAAAAATTTTAAAATTATTATTTGGTGGTGATACTTGTTCTGCTCGTATAAAATATGAAGGTGATGCCTGTATACTTCGCACACCAATTATTCTATTAACTAATAAAGACTGCATTCCAAATGAAACGACTTTAAACAAGTCGTGTTTGGAAATATTATTGGAGTGCAGCCGGTTTTTTTAAATATTTAATCAAAAAACCTCATCCATTAGCTATGTTTTATTTGTTTTTAAAAAATAATATTTTAAGTTTGAAGAATGGGAATTAGATATAATAAAACACAAATAAAGGATTTATTTTTATATTTTTGTTTTTCTCATATTCAATATTTACATCTTTATGACCTTTATCACTAATTACAATGTTTCCGTTAATTAACACCTTATCAGTGGAAACGCTTACAATGTTATCAGCAATAGCTAATGGCGTACGTGACTCTGTGTGCGTACGTGACGATAACAATGTAACCTTATCGTTTAACCGACCAATTTCGGCGTCTAATGATACAATTTTGTTATGCAACTTTGTAAATACATTTTTATATATATAAAATTCATTAACTACACTAACAATAGTCATTGGATTATTAATTTCCATTGCAATTAATTTTAAATAACCAATTAGAAACCAAATTTTATTTACATTTGCATCAGGAAAATGATCATTATACAAAATGTAATCATATAAATATAAAAATTCTGGTCCATAATAATTCCAAAAATTCCAAAATTCAACTACACGATTGGGATATGGTGTAGACCAAAAACAATCGTCAGTTGGAGTTATTTTTACATTTTTTCTGGACCGATACCAACAATCCTGAGCAAATTTATTTTTAGGATCGACATCACGTCTAAATTTAATAAAAGCTTCATAGATTTCTTGAAAAGATCGTTTAATATTAACACTATTCGTTGGAACTTCATTTAACCATTTATCATACAATACACAATGTTGAAATGCTAATTGATGTTCAGGTAGATTCGAATCCGTCAATTGATTCATAGGAGTAAAGATCGACATCAGGGTCTGACTCGCACGAATTAGGCACATTTGGTACTTGTCGCTGCCCATCTCCGATGACAACTTCTCGGACATTGACATTTCGGAGTTGTTTTGAAAGTTTTGAGATTCGACCTTTTCTAATACGTCCGATATCCGTATCGGAGTCTGTTCGTCCTCCTCGACGGGCATGAAGTGTTGGACTTCTTTGGTCGCTTCGGTTTGGGTGTACGTGCTTTGTCTACTTGCGACACGACTGGCCTCAAGTTTGCCAGAAACAGTAACAGACTGCCCAAAAATTTGTGGTCCATACCCTTGGAAACCCTTCTCTTTGTTGATAAAAAACTTGACGTCTTCAGGCCAATCGTAAGGATCACCACCAGTACACATCGATTCCACGTCGAACTCAATATCACAAGATGCATAACTCACTGTGTATATTGAACTATTTAAAAAAATTGTATTTTCAGTCGCAGGATTAAGAGCAGGTGTAGCTAATAAACCCAAATGCACCTGAGGTTGGTTACGGAATGACGAATGCTGTCCAGAATGCACATGCATATATGTATATCCTTCTACCGATTGATAATAGTTATACGTCGTTCGATTGACGTAGTTGTAATCTGTTTTCTTTAATTCTTGAGCCGCTTGTACTGTTCCATTTTCCACAGATGTTAGTTTTAACGTATGCGGTATTTGATGTTTGTAATATACTTGTTTGTATGAAACATCATCGGAAAAACCATCACTTTTATTATACATAGGTAGTACTACACACACCGGCATAATTAGGGGAACACAAAGAAAAGGTCGATTATTTTGTAAAATATCGGTTATTTTGACTAGTGGTTCTTGTTTAAGTGTTAACACACTCATAACACGTTATTTAAAGTACCCCTATTTTTTTATTTCAAGTGCATTGACAAGAATAATGGTTATTTAAGAATTTATTGATTTAACGTATTTTGACTATTCCGATAAGGTCTTTAGTGGATGCTGTCTAGGATAACTGTGGATCATTTCACTGTTTACAGTCGAGTAGTGCACATTGTTTTGATACAAAATGAGTGATTTACCAGCAACTTCTGTGACCAGTGCTGTCACAATGATCGAAGAAGGGCACACCTATCGTTCCGTGAGTCGCGCTTTGGGTGTATCGACATCGGTGATTCATCGCATCATCCGACGTTATAGAGAGACTGGAGACGAGGACAGGGCAGAAATCGGGCAACTAGCGCCTCAGATGACCGTTTCATCGTCTTGCAGACTTTACGAAATCGCCGTCAAACTGCTGTTCAGACCCGAAATCATTTAGAAGAAGTCCGTAATGTCAATGTGAGTGAAAGAACAGTAAGAAGACGGTTGAATGAAGTTGGACTAAAATCTTACGTGCCGGCAAAGGCACCAAAACTCGAGGTATGTCATCGTGTAGCAAGATTGGCTTTTGCTCGGGAACATCAAAATTGGACAAATGAGTGGAGCCATGTTTTGTTCAGTGACGAGAGCCGTTATTGTGTAAATTTTGTGGATGGAAGAGAAAGAATGTGGAGACATCGAAGAAAATGGTATCACCAAGCAATTTTCACAGAAACTGTGTCGTATGGTGGGAGATCAGTTATGGTATGGGGTGGCATATGTTTGGGAGCTCGCACGGAGCTAGTGGTCATTGCTAATGGATCGCTTACTGCAGAACGGTATATAACCGAAATCTTAGAACCCCATGTATGCCTTTTGCCCCATTTATAGGCGAAAATTACATTTTTATGCATGATAATGCACGCCCGCACACTACACGCATAGTGAGTGGTTACCGTAATGAGGTAGGTATCACTCAAATGGATTGGCCGGCACGATCATCTGATATGAATCCGATAGAACATGTCTGGGACTACCTAGGAAGAAGGGTTCGACAAAGAAATTCGGCCCCCAATAATGTCGAAGAACTGAAAACAGCCTTGGTGGAAGAGTGGAACAACTTACCCCAAGAAATTATTGATAGCGTAATTCTAATCATGGGAAAGCGAATACAAGCCTTAATTAGGGCCCGCGGCGGCAATACACGTAATTTAAATAAAAGTATTTGTAGGTTTTTATTTAAATTTAAGAGTTTTAAGTTGTAAGAGAAAAATGCGAAATTTCTATTTTTTGTAATTTTTGGTGACATTTGCAAAATATGCATTGTAGAAACCACTTTAGCATTTATTTTAGTGTCTTTAGATACAACAATTTATTGTACTTTAAAAAAATATATATACAACATATGCTTTCTTAAAAATTCAATATTTTGTATGCGTTCCCCTAATTGTGCCGGTGTGTGTACTTTCTTTGTAGGTTTAATATAACCATTTGCTGGTTGATAATTGTAATTAATTACAGGCTGTTCCATTAGCTTGTTAGCTAAACCTGTTTTTAATACTTTATCTAATCGATAATTTACATATTCTGTCATAGAATCATAATCTCCTTTTTTTATTATGTAAAATACCAGCATACCAATTTAAATGACGAGGTATTTCATTAGAACCACCATTTTTGCACATGTATTAAACTGTTCCTGTAATGACTTATCTTTTACAGCTGTTGGTTTCATCGGTTCAGTTGATTCTGACTTCAATGGTCTATTTTCTAAATATATTTTATTATTTAGTCCAACACACCATTTTATTATTGGTACGTATTCCGTAGTAGCAGTTCCAGATAAAGATGTCCCGTGATCAAATGCAGTTCTTGTTCCAATAATATGTATGTCCGTCTTTACGTTCACTATTTTAGAGTTGAACGGTAAACTGGTAAATTCTTGCGGTGAAAGGTACCATGGTACCCAGTCAACCGGATAGTAAGCGTACGGGGTCAATACTCGAATAAGTGACGTGCTATCCAAATTATTATGCGCATAACCGTATGTATAATGAAACCATTTCTTCGAAATGGACATATGCATAACTTTCAATTTATATAATAATTCGGTTCGGCATAATAGTTGTTAAGCCCCTACCGCCTTTCGTATGCATGTACGATATCTGTGTCTTATTTCAACGGTCGTTGTATGTAATCGCATTTCGGTTTTCATCGTTTCAAACGCACCGGTTATTCTTTCAATCAGAACTTCTCTGGTAGGCACCTCTGTTGCATAAACTAATTCTTTTGCACGTCCCCAGACGTAGAAATCCAGAGGCGTTAGGTCTGGAGACCGTACAGGCCAAGGAATAGGGCCGCTTCGACCAATCCAGGAGTTTGGAAAGGCATTATCTAAATGCTCTCGCGCGTTCAATTGGTAGTGTGCCGGACAGCCGTCATTTTGAAACACTATCGGCACACCTTCTTCCAAAACCGGCACAACAAGTTCGGGTAGTTCGTTTATTAAAAAATCTAAATGTCTCCATTTAGCCTTTCTGGCAAAAAATATGGACCGACGAGGTTTCGTCCAATAACACCAGCCCAAACGTTCACGCTGAATTCTCTTGTCTCTTCTCTCTCTCTCTCTCTTTGAAAAGATTTCTGCCTTTTTACTTGAGGATTTTGGTCCTTTTTACTCCAATGGTGAAGGTTGTGGAGATTCACTATTACCTCGTGGCTAAAATTGGATTCATCGGTCCACAAGATTCTTTTTAAAAAGTCGTTATCTTCGACGTCTGTGTGCAAAATTAATCTGCAGAAATCAAGACGTCTACCAAAATCACTATCTTCAAGACCTAAAACAAAAAAAAGACAAAACTTTTTTGAACACGCAAGAAAGATGACGAAATTAAATTCTTTGTGAAAAGAAAGAATGAAAGTGTTACTTAAATAACTACTAATAAAATGTAATTAAAAAGTGTAATGGGCCACGGCCGTTGTTTCATTTTTAGTAAATAATAAATAAACTTTTGGTACAGAAAAAAACCACGGTAATCTAATGTATGGTTAAAACGAGTTTTTCATTACATCAATAATTAAGTATGTGGTTTGTTATTTACCTTGAACGGGGGTGTAATGAAATGCATGCCTCCCGTCTGCCCGTAGAACCGACCAGACTTTCCATACCGTTAAATTAAATCTTGCAGCAATAACTCGTATGCTTGTAGTAGGATCTTCATCAAAAGCTTGAAGTACCATCTCATCTACGGCTACATTATGCTGTGTGGCACTCACTCGAGGTTCTTGATAATGTAGGTTTCCTGTTTCTCTCAAACGTCGGTAGGTAGTAGAGAAGGTTTCGTGGTGTGGTATACGTCGATCAGGATATCGCTCCTGATAAATTCTTCGCGCTTCGCGCGCATTGCAGTTAGCGCTGCCGTACGCAAGTAACATGTCGGCATACTCTTCGTTACTGAAGTTAGGCATTTCAATAGTCAACAGAAAAAAAAAACACTACAAGAAAACAGTTCAACCACAAAAATAACAATAACAAAATTTAACAAATAAAACTCAACGAAAAAACAAAACGGGCACTTCCAACAGCAGAGACGGTCAGGGCTTGACTGAACCAAGAACCAATGATAGACAAAGATAGGAACCATTTGACATGCGCAAGAAAGAGACAAACTTTTTACCTGGTTATCGGTATTGTTCAAACCGGTTCCATTGTTCTCTACGGTTCGGCCCTGACAACGAATTATCCCAGATTCTTATAATGTATTGAATGATTTTTATAACATGTAGCATACCGTTAGAAAGGGTATAAACTAGAGAACTTTTTAAGATTGAATGAAGTTAAAAATAGCGTTTAGTTTTTTTTATAATTAACTAAGAAGTTGTTATTTTTGATACATTTAAACATTTGTCAAGATTTTAGAAGCACTTTTTATTTTTTCGTGGCACCAGTTGTATTAAACAATGATTATTCATTTTAAACATACATTGAAGAACATAACAAAATTTATTTTGTGCTATTTCAGCAAGAAACAAAAAAGTTATTTTGATTTAAAGATATTATTTTTGGTAATTTCATATAAAAACGAAAAAAAAAATCATATTTAAACAATCGTGACACTTGGGACATCAGGTGTATGGGTAAAACGTAGCTAATAACCCTCCAAATCCCTCAAAAAATTGTGTCGGTCCATGCACCAAACACCCTGTATATGAGAAATTGCGCTTGGGCCAGTTTCCGTGCCGCTGAGAGTATGTATTTATAAAAATACAGAACTTAACACCTTTGTATAATTTCATGTAAATCATATTTAGATAATGTGAACTTAAAAAGGGCTTATGTGAAAAATTAAATAACAAGCATTACTTTTATGTAATATATTTATTTCAGCAAAAAAAACATGTCAGTAAGGTAGAACATTAAGGATAGTTGATTAAAATGTTAAAATAATACCATTGAGACTGTTGCTCAATGTATTCAAATTGAGTTTTTATATCAGCAATTTTTTCTTTAGAGATTTTACCCTTATCATTATTATCACATGCTATGAAAACTGTTGGTATAGCATTAATTTTCTTTACAAGAGACATTTCCAAAAAAGGTGTGTAGGGGTCATAGTTGGTTTTATATAAATATCTACCATAATCTTCAATGCGTATCCATTTAACATGAACTTTAAAGTTGATTTTTTGTCTTTATGAGTTTAAGTTTAGTATTACTATTCCTAAATCATCTTTTAATTTGTTGAAATCATAAAAATGGTGGTTCATATCGTCTATTATTGAGTTATTTTTTGATGCCCTTATAATGTTTCTGTACTGATTATGAGTAAATATTTTTTCATGCTTTCTTAAAAGTTTTTCTATACGGCCAAAATCTCTGTCACAATCTAGAAAAGTATGACCTACCTCTGGAAATTTGTGTTCAATGGAAGTAAACAATTTACGTGTAATCATGTATTGATACAAAACTATTAGAAATTGATTTTTATTTTGGCCACTACAAGAATCTGACCACAATAATACGTTTTGGGAACTATCCAAATCAGCTAGATTATTCAAACAGTAGAAGAGTGAACTGAGAACTTCTACACTGCCCTTGCCACCACAGTCTTCAGTCCAAGTGCAGAAATAGGACCTATGTCCATTTTTATTAATGATATGGATACCTTCATTGTAAAACCAGATTTGTCTTAAATAAAAAGCCTTTGATACGGGAATTTTAGGAAGAGGCTGTGTCTGTTGCATGTCAAAACTAATGTATGTATAGTCTTGTCCATTGATACACATCTCCCTTTCCTGCTTTTGTAACTCAAATGCTCTCTTATAGTTATCAAGATGCTCTTCAGTGTGTGTATTTGAATCACATTTGCAACAAACATCAGTTCTATGCTTTTTAAAAGATAGATTAAATTTCCTATTAAATAGATTTCTATATGTGCATTCCTTTATGTAATATTTTGTAGGTTTATTTTCATCCTCACATTTTTTAATATACATTGAGTACATCATTTTAACTGTAAGTAAAGGATTTAAATACTGTTTGTGAATATTTTGAGTTCGAGAATAATGTGAACTTTCAGATGGAAAACTTTTAATATGACTGCATATGTAATTTTCTACCTCAATATCTAGCTTATGCTTGTAGGAGTGAGTTTTCCCCCTTTGATCTGTGAGTGCAGCCACATCAATTAATTTTATTTTTGATTGAATAACTGCTAATTTTCTACAGGGTGACTTCGAAGTCGTGGACAATAATTTAAACTAAGACACTATTAATGACACTATTGCGTTAGGGCTACTTTTACGCAAAAAAAAAAGTAAGTAGTATCTCTAAGATTCGCGCGGCCGTGGATGATGCGACGGCCGCGTTTAAATATTTTGATACTTTAGATCATTGGCATTATCTGATTAGTTTTGTTTTCTTTTTTTTTTAATAGTAATCTATTACGGTATTATGGTATGTCCGTGTGGTGTCCGGATATAAAGAATAGCACCACCCCATATCCTCCACTGGGTGTCGTAAAAGGCGACTAATGGACCTTAAGACCCAGTGCACTGTACCAAGCACCTTGGGTCACCCGAATGGTGACGGGTAAACAACCAACAATCGCTTTCCCAAAGAGGGTTAGTGTTAGGCAGGCGGCCGACTATAAAACCATAGCCAAAACTTTAAGCAACACGCCTAGAAGACGTGTTGCGCCGACCCCAAAATATAATAATTGGGATAAGGGCAGGGGAATGATGATGATGATGAAATGAGTAATCTATTACGGTAGTATGTTACTTATTATTTAAGTATACATTACATTTTTAATAACTACAGTGGGTTGCCAAATTATTAGGGACAGTTGCAAAAACACGGTATTGATAAAGTATTTGAATTAAATTAATTATAAAAACACATTTTTAAATATGGTAAAAGCTTTAATATAATAATACAACTATTTAAGAATAATAACATAATTAATTTACAATTAAATTACGAAAAATAAATTTTATACAAAAATAAATAAACATACAAGCAAATAAATCAGTACTTCGTGACATTTCCCTTTGCCTCAATAAGGGCTGCTATACGCCTGGGCATACTCTCTATGCACTTTTTTGCACTTTCTTTTCTGTTGGGGTTGTGGTGCCACACATTGATCAGCTTTTCGATGAGTCTGACCTTGGAGGTTATCTTCTCCTTGGCTATTTCTGCCTTGGTGATCTCCCACAGGTTTTCTATGGGGTTCATGTCAGGAGAATTGCCAGGCCAAGGTAGAACTGGGATGTTGTGGTCTGCCAGGAACTTGGTAACGCTCCTGGCTTTATGGCACGGTGCTGAGTCATGCATAAACACGAAGTCTTCACCGTCTGGAAACCATTCTTCAAGTGTCGGCAATAGGCGAGTTTGTAAAACTTGGCTGTACTGGTCTTGTTTCATGGTTCCCTGGACGATGTAGAGGCGCCCAACCCCTTTGGCGCTTATAACTGACCACACCATTACCTTAACAGGGTGTTTCACCCTCTCTACAATGCAGTCAGGGTGGTATTTTTCACCAGGGCGTCGCCTGACAAAGGTGCTCTTATCGGCTTAAATTTCGAAGGAAGATTCATCTGAGAAACACACCTGTAAAAAATGAAAAGTTGCTTATATTTTTGGATTTAGGTACTTTAAATTAAAGAAAGTATCTAATATTGTACAAACTGACCTTACTCCAGTCCTCAACACTCTTATGGCGGTGTTCACGAGCCCAGGCAAGACGTTTTTTTTTCATTGCATCTGTCAGCCTTGGTTTTTTTGCAGGACGATGTCCTGTCAGGCCTTCCTCTGCCAACCTACGCTGCACAGTTCTTTTGGAGATATTAATTCCAGACTCCTGAACCATCTGGGTTAATAATCCAGCACTTTTTTTTCTATTTTCTAGACAGATGTCCCATATTTTTCGGTCTGTACGTGGGGTTGTGATGCGTTTTCGTCCGCAATGACCTTTTCTTTGTGGGGATATCGGCTGATCCAGGTCCAAAGAAATTTTTATTTTGTTTACTGCTGACTTAGAAACACCAGCAATATCTGCTATCTGCCTTTGGGAATGACTGGTGTGTTGTAAGAGTGTTTTAATTTGGCTTTTCTTCTTCGGGGTCTAATCACAACCTCTACCCATGCTGAAACCCAAAAAAATAATTAAAAAATATAATTATTGCAATAATAGGCACTTTAAATGAATTTTATAAATGGGTAATTTTCACGAAATCCCGAAATTCGGCTATCTTAAAATGACAAAAAATATTGAAATTATTTGATAATTATTTTATATGAATTTGATAGTACTGGTGTTACTAGATTTAAATTGTGTAGTGGTCCCAAAAATTATCGCGTTTTATGAAAGTTATGAGGATATTAAAAAAAATAAAAGTGAGGGAATGACAATTAAGGTGAGGGAATGATTTTTAAATGAAATTATTAAATCTTTTTATTAAATGAAATTTTGTTCTTAAACAATTAAGTAAGATCAATGAGTAATTCCAGAAAATCATAAAATTATTGCAGCACTTTGGCATAACTCTAATTTAAACTTAGTTTTATATATTATTGCACTTATTTAAGGCAATTACACTTATTAATTAAATAACAATGACCACAAACTCCTTGCTAACTTAAAGATTCTTCTAACAGCATTTATAACAACAGAAAAACTTCTTATTTTAAACTTTAGTCTCATAGATAAAATGAATGCTTAGTATCAAAATCAACAAATCAAAATAACTTAACTGGCTTTTTTCCAAACAAAAAATACTTCTTATTTCGTAGGTACTAATAAACACTGAAATTACCTACTTTTAAAATTTTTAAAACTTAAATGATTCAGTCTCAAAGTTACAATTAAAGTCTTAATCAGATATTTTAAACTAGTTTAAGTCTTTTATAAAATAACATCCCTTACTGATTAATTTTGGAGGCTCAATCTTCCTCAGAATGTCATGCCAGGCATATAATTGTTCATCTCTGATTTTAGGCCATTTTCAAGATTTAGTTCCTCTTTTCATACACTTTACTAAAGCGCCTTCCCCAGAAACTGATATTATTTCCCCTGGGTAAACATTTTCGTCCCATTTGATAAGAACATAATCACCAATATTATGAGTGATATTACTGTCCGCACAAATAATATCATTTGACGAATGTCCATCATCATAAGATGTGTTTCGTGTTTTTAATTCAAAGGACTTTGGTTTTTCAATGCAACGTTTTGAAGATTTGTAATATCCCATGTGAAAATGTTTACACTTTTCTTCGCATTGATAACATGAAAGACTTCTAAATTCCAAGACATCATTACTGAAGACAAATTGACGAATTTTCTGGGTTCCACGAAATGCAGCAATGATGGTTGACTGTTTGACTAAGTCTTTTATCTTCGCGATATTAGCAGAAGTAACTTCAAATAGCTTTATTGAAGAACATCTTGCCAACAAAATTTCCTTGAGAGATTTCAAATTTACGATGTCCTTGCCTTCAGCCACCGCTTTATCAGCTGTTCTTTTTAATGTGCCACCTATGCCATCAGGAGCACCTTTACCATGGCCTGGTTCTGAATAATTCCACGCAAAAAATGTCGCACCCGAAAACAAATCATTTATATGATGATATACTAGATGAAACATGAACTTGTTCTTGTACTGGTTGACAGGACTATCACTTAGCATGTGTATTCTGCGAATGTTTGGATTTTGATTTTTAAGCTACTCAAAAACTGGTAATAAATGTGCCCATACTGCCATTGTATCGTGTCTATTATTTTCAGAAAGAGAACAAAACGTGTAGGGTTTTACAGTGTCATTTTCACGTAAATATAACACTCCTGTATGTAGAGTAACTTGTTGTCTTGCACCTCCGAAATGTACTGCCTGAATCTCTTCGTTATATTTGCAACAATAGTTTTCGCTGAAGTCTATGTGAATAAGGACTTCATTGTCAGCTAAAGTCTTTTTAAATTCTGATATGATTTGATACTGGTGTGCTATCGTGGCAATGTGTTTAAAAAATAAAGGCAAAGTATTTTCTAATTGAAGTACCAATGACCTCAGTGAAACCTTGATCTCTTTTAAAATAGGTTTTCTTACTGTCTTCATCTTTCCATTTTTTTCGTAGGATACAGTTTCATACATCCACTGTTCATAAGTCACTATTCTGTTTGGCTGTGGAAGGTAATACTCTACCATTTTATTTGCACAACCTTCACATTCTCGTAAAAGACATTTTGTTAAATAAACATTGCATGTCTTCATGGTTAAAAATTTAGTTAGATTACAGCAAAGCAATACTTTATTTTCATGTAACTTCGTGATCATCCGTTGAACATTTGCGTGGATTACACATTTTCATGTGTCACGGTCTTTTATGTTTGCCCAAGTCACCCAAAAAGGCCGAAATCTACAGAAAGTTGTCAAGCTTATTTTATACTCAACTGTAGTCAGGAATTTATTGTGCAAATTTTTCATGGTATCGCACAGTAAACGTTTTTGTTTTACCTGTCCTTTTGACTTTACAAAATCTTTCTTTCCTGGGCACATCCGAGAACTTTCGTCCTTTTCCAAAAAATCTTGAACATCCTTTTTTACCTCCATCAATTTAGCACTGACTTTCCTAGAAACGCTCTTTTTGTAACAATCATGTTTGAAAAACTGTTTTGATAAGCTGAGTAGTTTATGCTTCTTCAAAAGATTGGGTTTTACTATTTCATAGTACTTTTTCTTTTCAATATGTTTCTTTAAATTATTGTACCTGTCTTTTAGCTGTTTAGTAATAACTTCTGATAAAAGAAGCTTCTTCTTCACAATTTTAGGAACTCGGACGTTCTTTAAGAGAGCTGATACATTGGCTTCCGGTGAAGTTTGATTATATTTGTTTTGTCTTTGACATCTCTTCCGATATCTCTCTTTACTTCTTATTTCTGTCTTTCCTGTAATCTGGATATTTTTGCATAAAGTATTCCTCTACGTTTTCTGAGTTGCTGCCTTCTCCGATTTACTGCCAGATTTCTCAATTCATCATTATTTTGCATAGGTCCTGGGCTAGGAGGTGGTGTCTCATCTAACAGTCTTGCTAAATTTTTTCGCACTCTCACTGTTTTGTCTCTATATGTTTGGCTATTTTTCTTCCAGTTTTTCCTTTTTTGCCTTCTTTCTCGGGAACTCATTGCGGACATAGGTTTTACTTGGCCTTTTTCTTTTTTTTTAGGTATTTAATTCTTTCTTTTTCGCGAAGTGTTTCAAGTTTTACAGGATCAGCTTTCATTTTTTCCCTACGCTTTCGATCATATTCTTGCTTTTTTAATTTAGCTTCTTCTTTGCTTATCTTCTTTTTTCTTGACATTTTTTAACCTACAACAATATTGCAACAATAAATTCAAGAGTTAATAAAAGCAAACAATAAAAAAAGTTAGTTAGCCCATTCAAAAATCATTCCCTCATATATCATCATTCCCTCACCATACATTTTTGTGTGGGAATGATGGTGAGGGAATGACGAAATAAAGAATAACCGTTAAGGACTCGTGACATAACCTTACTTTTAAAACGATTTTTCTGCTTAAGGATATTACTCCCAAATGCCATCTTATCTGTGCAACTTACAATCAATTAAAGTAAGTACTTACCTTTTGTTTTTTCAGAATGTGATGAAATGACGATCATAAATTTTATTTAACCATTTATTTAATAAAATCTTTATGCAGCGCACACCCGAACACAATCACTGAAAATACGCCATTTTGACAAATTGACATTAGTGCCAACTTTCAAAAACTAATGGTAGCGTTCGTATTTTATTTAAAATGCGTTCATAATTCAACTGCCAGTAGTAGTATGAGGGAATGATTTTTTTTTGTGAGACTCATATCAACATTCAAATTTTTACCGCGTTTTTTTCATTACAACGCTAATTTCGGTTTTTCCCATTGATTAACAATATTTTTAAATAAACCAAACTTACTTTTATATGATTCGAATGATTTTTGAAGCTTTTTGGTAAATAAAAGTAAATAAAATTGGTACTTGGGACACAGTGAGGGAATGATTTTAGGAACATTATGTTTATGCATTTTTATTTATTTATTTATACGGCTCTAAAATCTTATGTGAATCTTTTAGATATAGTTGTGCGGATTGTATAGAAATATTAGTAACATCCATTTCTTTATTGGATTTTTATATAAACTCCAAGGACAAGAATTTCGGAATAATATATATGTTACAGCCAAAGTGATTAATCTAGATATTATGTATACTGTCTAGCTATTATGAATAATATCTACTCAATTTGGATAAAGTGATAATTCACACAAAATTAATCACATTAACTAGCTATTATACATAATATCTTCAAAGAATTGGATAAAGTGATAAAACAAGTGGATATTCGTTTAAGAATAAATTTGTATTTCAATTTTCCTTAAGCATACATATCAGAAAGATTATTTTAACAATTAAAATAACATAAGATAATATTTTCACCTCAATAAACATAGATTTTAACAAATAAAAAAAAAACCTAACCTCACCTAATTTAGGTTAGGTTAGGTTTTTTTTTAGGCAGGAGTGTGGATATCAAATGAACATTATACCTTTTGATCATTAGCGCAAATGTTGATATAGCAAATAAATATTCGACGAACTGAAAATTATGTCAAACGACATTATACAAAGCGATGATTTTCTTAAACGTAGTTCGATTGAGTAATATTATATCAAACGTTGTTCGATCAAACAAGGGTGAACCTAAGATAAAGACCGTATTATTACTTTGGCTAACTTTGACACGATATTATGAATAATAACTAGATAATGTGATTAATTTATTACACTGTCTAGTGAATTTAGCTATTATCCATAATGACTAGTCATTATGGATAATCGCTCATTAATCACTATGACTGTAACATATATAATAATAATAAATAATAATACTTACATTTATAATTAATTTGAGTCACAAAATACCAAAATAACTTTGCTAACAATATTAAAATTCGACTTGCACTATCGCGCGTCTTCAGCGAACTGTAACACTCACTTAACTTAAAAAATTATAGAAAATAATCTTACCATCGAACTCTTTAAAACCACTTATAAAATAAGTCATAAATAACAGGCAAACATAAATAAAATATTCCTGCATCACTGCACCACTTAAAACTGCAGTCAAGTGCATCCAAAGTGAGAAATTGATAAAAAACGTAAGTGTCCCTAATAATTTGGCAACCCACTATAGGTAACTACTTACGTTATTATATTTTTTTAGGTAAAAATAGCCCTAACGCAATTAGTATCATTAATAGTGTCTTAGTTTAAAATATTGCCCACGACTTGGAAGTCACCCTGTATATCCAATTTGAAACATATTAGAAAATGCAGTCTTACAAACTTTTATATTGGTACCTTCTTTTGGTAAAACATAGGTATAAGTTTTATATCTCTTCCTTATAGGGTTTACTAATGCTCTTTTGACATTTTCTGCTGTTATAAATTTAGAAAGATACATATTTTCTCATTATTATTTTTTAAACTATAATATTGAGAAAAGAGAAATGCACAATCAATATCACAAAATTTTTCATAGCACTTATACATGCATGTTGCCTTGCATAATAATCCTGTCCTTGGGTTTTTATTTGCCATAGTTTTACCATTCCTTGTAACATATTCTTTGCATTCCTGCCTTAAAATACTATTCCTATTTTGTTTCCACTCAGCTTCATTTCTTGTTCTTTTCTTAGACAACTTTTCTTTTAACTGAAAAATCTTCCTTTTCTTTGGTTGCAAAATGTTGTTGATCACTTGAGCTTCAGCCTGAATTTCATTTTCAAAAATTATATCAGTTGATGAGGATGAAGGTACATATTCATTATCAGAACTGGCAGGGTTGAATGGTTCTTCTGGTGCTGAAATGTAATATACAGTAAATACTTACAGATAGATGAATCTGTGTCAACAATCATTTGGGAGTTACAATCTTGTGTACCCTGGTGGTTTTCTGTATCTTCATCATCTGTAATAAATGTAAAAATTAAAAAAACAAATCGTAAAAAAAACAACATACCTTATTGAAATATTAAAAAATCTGATGAATTTCTTACTGGCTTTTCTCAGAGGATTATTATAAATAATTTGTACCTAATGCAAATTGTGGAATGTACTAAAATATTTACATGAATACCTAAGGACATACTTATAGTTTATAACGTTGTTAACACCCGACGTACTTGGTAAATTACTCATTTCTGGACTAAAATCACATTTTTTCTGATCATCTGAAACTAAAAGCAATAATAATCAATATTGAAATATTAAAATACAACACTATATTATCACACAGAGCTAGTTCCATAAAGATTTTTGCAGTATATAGGTAGTACGAACCACGTACGAACCTTTCTCCCCATCGTCACAGTCATCATTTTCTATGATGTTATTATTAGTCAGCACTAAACTCAATATTTGCCGACTACGTGAACCGTTCAACATAATGTTTATTTGCGCAAACAAACAACAACGCGAACTCGAACAGTAAATAAGAAAAAAAACTTCTGTTGGAAAATTAACCAACAAAGAAAGACGCACGGAATCGAAATGTCACTGTCAAATGTGTCAAAAAAGTGCGTTCGGAAATGTGTTAAAGGTTTTAAAATGCTTTAACATACAACAGTAAAATCAATGCATTAGATAAAATAAATTAAACCAATGGAGATTTAAGACGTTAATCCCATTTTCATTATGGGGTCTAAAAAAATAGAAATCAATTTTATGTCAGCAAACGTATCACACAGTTCATAACACCTTTGTTTATTTTTTATTATTTAAATCGTGATAATTTTCCGAACATGCAAACGGTACATGGTTTGATATCACATTGTATTATTAGAAACGTAATAGTGTAGATGATTTTTCTAAAATGTTTATGCCCATAACACATTCGCAAACCTTAAATGTATGCATTTTGGTAGTTAACACCTTTGCTAGGGTCTGTATTTTTGGATATGAATTAAAATTAGGTATTTTGAGCCCACCAGTCGATTTACCGTCACTTAAAACCTATGTTCATGCAAGAAACTCGATTTTTTCAGTTTTGTCAGATAACACCTTTGTCCACTTACCCCTTCAATTATGAAAAATGTAGTAAATTAAAATCGCACTTTCACACTCAAATTAAACAAAATTCACACACTCAAATTAATAATGGGTGTTACCACCTCTGGCCATGATGACCGCTGGCATACGATCTGGCATGCTGTGGATTATGTTTTTTGTGTCCACTTGAGGAATGTCTTGCCAGGTCGCCACTAGTGCAGTTTTTAATTCATGTAGGGTCTGTGGCGGGTTAAAATGTGTCTAACTTTTCTTTTTATCATGTCCCAGACTTGTTCTATGGGGTTCATGTCTGGACTTCTTGCAGGCCATTGCATTTTCCGAATGCCGACCTCCGAAAGGTAATCAAAATCGCAGTGAGCTGTGTGAGGCCGGGCATTATCTTGCATTAATAAGAAATCTTCGTCTCCAATGAAGCCCATGTATGGCAAAACATGGTTTTGAAGGACGACTTCGATGTACCGAATTGCTGTCAGAACGACCTTCAACCACTGCTAACTCGGTAGGACCCTCTGAACTTATCCCTCCCCAAACCATAGCAGACCCTCCATGGAAACTCACCGTTTGCCTTGTAGTGGTAGGTAGGTCCCGCTCTCCACGTCTTCTCCACACACGTTCTCGGCCATCTGGAGCTCTTAAGCCTACTCGGCATTCATCGGTCCATAAAACTTTGCTCCACTGCTCGTGAGTCAATTTACATGTTCGCGAGCAAACCGCAATCGACTTACACGATGGTGTCTGAGGAGTTCTGGGCCTCGAGCTGGTCTTCAAGCACGTAAATTGCGCTCCTCCATTTTTTTCTTATTGTGTACTCACTCACGTTGATATTCCTCACCCTTTTGTAGGCGTTGTCGTATCTCATCGGCAGTAAGAAACCGATTTCTCAGGATCGCGAGAGTAATATAGCGGTCATCTTGGGCTGTTGTGCACCTGATTCCTCCACTTCCTGGTCTTCTTGTACAGAGGCCCGCCTGATCGTACCTTTGCAAGGCATATCGCAAAGTTGTCCGCGGTACATTTAAAGTTTCAGCGATTTCTCGTTGAGTTCGCCCTTGACTCCTAAGCAACACAGCTTGAGCGACTTGGTATGGAGTAAGAGTCATTGTTTTTCGTTTCTGTAAGCGTAAATGACAACATGAAACTTAGAAAAATATAAGTGAAGTGAATTTTAACTCACCAGTGTCCTTTGCGTTCTACGAGAGAAATGTGGTTCGACACACAAAAGTGCATAAACATTTTTGTTGCAGCAGCGGTGAGTGGCTTTTCGTAAGCAAGCTGATGGATGATGAGGTTTGAGGTTTTGAAGAGATGAATAAAAGATGTTGGTTGCGTGAGAGCAAAAAATGTAATGGCCGATAAAAATTAACAAATTAACAACTTAATACTACGGGCGACAAAATGCAACGCGATTCGCGGTCCACGGTGCGACGTCATTGGTGCAGCCTGGTGATTGGCCGAAACCAATGTTAAGCCAGAACATGCCCCCGGCCTTGGAAGCAGTGGCTTTCAACAGTCCTCAGTCGCAGCATCCCGGTCCACCTCCGGCAGTAGAGGGCAAATGTTGGTGAATGCGCGTCTCAGCACGCCCGAGGACGTTTGTATGTCGGCAACACGGGATATGCCATCCTTTCCCGGGACAGTACGCAGAACACGTCCCAACTGCCACTTCAACGGCGGTAGGTTATCGTCTTTGATAACCACCAAGGAACCTGGTTGAAGCTCATCCTTATTCTCTCTCCATTTGGTCCGCACCTGCAGCTCAGAGATGTATTCTTTCGCCCACCGAGTCCAAAAGTGTTGGCGAAGTTGCTCCACCCTCTGGTATCGCTGGAGACGACTGGCAGGAACATCGCGCAGGTCATCGCATGCCGGCGCAGCCAGTGGTCGGCCAATAAGGAAATGACCGGGAGTAAGCGGAGAAAGGTCCTGAGGATCAGGAGAGAGGGGAGACAAAGGTCGGGAATTAAGTACGGCTTCTATTTGTGCTAGTACTGTGCTGTATTCCTCGAAAGTAAGGTGAGCATTACCTATCACACGACGTAGATGATATTTACTCGACTTAACTCCTGCCTCCCACAGACCACCAAAATGGGGAGAATAAGGGGGAATGAAATGAAATTTAATATTCTGACTTTGAGCAAAATCTAAAATATCTGTACTGCAATTATTTAAGAATTTTGAAAAATCATTCATTACACCTACGAAGTTACGACCATTGTCGGAATAAATTTCTGCAGGCTTACCGCGACGTGAAATAAAACGTTTTAAAGTTAGTAAATATGCTTCACTGGAAAGATCACTGACTAACTCCAGGTGTACTGCGCGTGTAACGAAACAAATAAATAAACAAATATACCCTTTGATCAGTCTAGCACCCTTACCTTTGCGGTTCAGGATGAGCACTGGCCCAGCGTAATCTACCCCACACCTAACGAATGGCAGACTAGGCGTAACTCGCGCCGCAGGTAAGTTACCCATCATAGGCGTAAGCGTCTTGCCTCGGATACGCGTACAAATGATACAGTTACGTACTATCTGACGAGCGAGGTTCCTACCTCCTACAGGCCACCACGATTCGCGTAAATGAAAGAGTAACGCCTGAGGAGCAGCATGTAAAAGCTGGATGTGCTCATGTCGAAACAACAAAGTAGCAAAGTAATGTTTACTAGAAATTACAATGGGATGTTTTTTACCATAAATAAATTCATTAGAATTAACTAGACGACCACCTACACGCATGATCTTGCAGTCGTCAAGAAATACATTTAATTTAGATAAACAACTTTTATTTTTAATAGACTCGTTATTGCATAATGCCTTATATTCAACTGGATAAGATTCAATTTGGCATAACCGAGCCAATGTCTTATCAGCCAGATCTAGTTCGTCAACACTAAGGCTGCCTACATACCTGTTGTTTTTATATCGACTGTTATGAATGAAACGCAACATAAAGGCCGCTGCACGCCTCATACGTTTAAATTGAGAAAACCGGTGAAACGGGAATAAAGACGATTCAGAAGAATCCTGAGCTACAACTGCGGTGACACACGACTTAACTTCGGGTAACTCACGAATTTTAAATGAATCTGGACCTTTGTGATCATCAATTGAAAAATTAGGATTGCAAAGAAATTCAGGACCCTCCCACCATAGTCTAGAAGATGAAAGTTCCTCCAACCTGACGCCCCGCGACGCCAGGTCAGCAGGATTATTTTCACTCCTGACATGACGCCACGGGACCTCTAATGTAAGGTCATGAATTTCCGCGACCCTATTTTGAACGAACGTCTTAAGCTGGTTCGGCCTCATGCGTAGCCAGCCTAAGACGATCGTGGAATCCGTCCAAAACACGATTTTACTAAGACTGCAGCGTAGTGCGTCGCGCACTTTGTCATATAGACGAGCGCCTAATAAAGCCCCACACAGTTCGAGCCGAGGGATGCTTATAGGTTTTAACGGCGCAACCTTGGATTTAGAAAATAATAACCTAACTGTTACTGTTAGATCACAATTAACTGTGCGAATATAAATACACGCGCCGTACGCTGTCTGAGACGCGTCACTAAAAACATGAAGTTCGATATACCTAGGATGCGTACCTATAACACGGCGAGGAATGTGAATAGTGTTAAGCGCTTGCAATGAAATAACAAACCGGTTCCACACGCGCGCCGCGCTATCAGGCACGTGATCATCCCAACCTATTTTTTGCAGCCATAATTGTTGCAAAAGAACTTTGACAACTATTATAACGGGACTTAACAAACCGAGTGGGTCAAATATTTGTGAAACTTTAGATAAAATAGACCTTTTACTAATCGGTTTACCATTATCAATTTGAATTTGTGTGTTAAAATAAAAGTTATCACTTAGATTGTTCCAGCCTATACCTAACGTTTTAGAACTAATACTATCATCTAAACTTAACGGTTTAAACTGACTAGACGAACGACTATCATCATCGCGCCTAAAATTAAATATCCATTTCCTGAGTGGGAAACAGCCTAACTGCAGCGTTTTCTGAGTTTTGTCACATAAATCAAGTAACTGTAATTTATTATCAGAACCCGTTATAAAATCATCAACATAAAAGTCTTCCCTTATGGCTCGAGCAACGTCAGCATCAGGAGATTCATTGGCTAATTGTTTTAGGCACCTAACGCTAAGAAAAGGCGCGGAGGCGGTTCCGTACGTCACGGTATTTAATTTAAAAATACCTAAAGGCTTCGACGGATGGTCACGCCACAGAATCATCTGCAAGCTACGCTGACCCTCGTCTACTAGGCACTGCCGGTACATCTTCTCCACGTCGGCGCACGCAACGTATTTATGCTGCCGAAAGCGGAGAAGAATGGCAATGAGATCACCCTGTATAGGAGGGCCAACCAGCTGCAAATCATTCAGGGACTTGCCGGAGCTTGACGGCGCGCTTGCATCAAACACCACGCGCAACTTGGTGGTGGTGCTGAGCTCGCGGAACACACCATGATGTGGCATAAAATAACACGGGGATTCGTAGGCATCTACCTGTGTCATATGGCCTAAGCTGAGGTACTCCTGCATAAAATTGGAGTAAAGACTTCTATAGTCTGATGAACGCTGCAAGCGTTTTTCTAAGGCTAGAAATCTACGCTCTGCCTGGGTATAAGAGTCTCCCAAGGATTCAGGTGACTGACGGAATGGAATGTGCACACAGAATCTCCCGTCACTACCGCGAGTAGTAGTGCGAACAAAGTGATCCTCGCATTCCCGTTCTTCGTCAGTCTGCACGTCTCTGACCTTGGGTAGGTCCTCAATCTCCCAAAACAAACGAAGTTGCGTATCTAGTGAATTTACAATATTGCAATAAATTGGCGCCTTTTTACGCGTTTGAATAGCGATAGGTCCAGAAATAATCCAGCCTAATTTGGTGTTCTGTAGAAACGGTCCACCAGACAAACGAATTTTTCCGTCTTCTAACAGGTCCCAAAACCTATCAGCACCAATTAAAATGTCTATAGTTTTGTAGTCTAAAAATTGTGGATCAGCCAGCAGTATATTATCTGGAATACAGATATTTGCGCTTAATTTACATACGGCAGGCATCGATGCTGTGATCCTAGTCAAAACGAAACAATGAATGCGTGTAGAAAATGAATTATTGACGCAGGATTTTACAACGATATCACAAGCTTGCGAACAATGTACTACCGAGTCACCTACGCCGCGAACTTCGTTAGTGGACTGTATAAGTGGTGAATTAAGTAAGTGACATAATGATTTAGAAATAAAACAGCGCTGGCTGCCATTGTCTAGGAGGGCTCGCGCTTTATGGTACGTGCCATGTGCATCGGCTACTTCAACAATAGCAGTTGATAATAACACGGATTGCACACCTATGGACTTTGTAGATTCCGTTTGCATGTGTGCTTTGTTTACTTGAATTGAGAGGGCGGAGTCCGCGGCAATAGGTGCGGGCGCGGGGAGATGCGCCGGTGCACCGCTCGTACTCGCCTCAGTGTTTGTCGACGTATGGCATGCGACCGAACTATTAGCATTATGCAACAACGAGTTATGTTTTTGACGACAATGTCTACATGGCCCAAACTTACACTCAGTTACCAAGTGCCCTGAATTTAAACAATTCTCACATAAGTTGTGATCGCGTACAAGTTTAAGTTTACTGTCTAATTTACTTTCGATAAACTTTTTGCACTTGTATATACGATGATTCGCGTTACATTTTAAACAAGATTTAAAGCGTTTATCGTTCGTTTTGTCAGGCTCGCTGGAAACATTGCAGTGTGACGTGTTGTGAGATTTTTTGTGTTGCTTTTTATTCTCAGTGTTTTGTGCGTCTTTGCCATGTGAACGCTGCAATGAATCCAACACGTCTGCTGTGTTACGAAGAAAACTAATAATGTCGTTAAGCTTTAATCGCGATTTAGAATTGTTTCCATTCAGTTGTGATAATCTAAATTTATGAGCTTGCCATTCTCGTTTGGTAACTTTATCTAACTTGGAAACGATAAAATAAATAGTCAGTGTGTCCCAAGTGTCAGCAGGTTCCCCTAGGATAACTAATGCACGTATATTTTTTAACACAGTATCAATTAGTTTTCGAATTAACAAAGGGGACTCTTTAGTTATTGGAGGTATAGAAAACAAAGCATCAAGATGATTATCAATTAAAAGATCGGAATTATTGTATCGATCGAGTAATAAGTCCCACGCAACTTGATAATTTTTAGCAGAAAATTCTATGGAATGTATAACTAGTTCTGCATCACCTTTTAGAGAAGATTTGAGATAGTGAAACTTTTGAATGGTAGAAATATTTTTGGAATCGTGAATAAGCGAAGTAAATGTATCTCTGAACTCAAGCCAGTGCTCATATGAACCGTCAAACGTGGGCATAGAAATAACAGGCAATTTAACTGAACTAGGGTTATGATTGCTATTATGACTATGATTTCGACATGACCCGGAGCAGTCAGCGAACTCATCAACGTTCAGGATAGACTCAGCACGTGCTATTGAGTCGTAGTAACCATCTTCGAATATTTCACGTTGCGTTAATTGCGCATCTAACTCACTATCTGCTACTCTTTCTTCTATTTTAGTTTGAATGTGGTTAAATTCAGCAAATAAACTAGCACATGCTTGAATCCTCAACTTTAAATCAATGCGTTTTTTACTTGAAATGTCATCATCTTTTAATAAAGACTCTAAATAATTATTAAATTTAGTAAGCCTGCCCTTTACTATTCCACGTTTCCTAACCAATTCGCGAACTAACTCAGCACTTTCTACACTAAGTAACATGGGAGATTTATCACGAGATTTGGCAGATTCAGTGGACATTTTGGTGGTCAGTGAAAAGAGGAGTACTCACGGTTTTCTCGAGTCACGATACTGATGCAAGCAACGTCACCAGGTAGTAACAGACTTCGACAGAAATCACGATATTCCGAGAATACACTGCAGTAATTCCACTGAAATTTGAATACAGACACAGTATAGCACCAATAGATTAGGAGGTGAAAGAAAAGAGTAAGGATTGGCCCCACCGATTGCGTGTGATGATCGATGAAATTCCACCAAAACTACAGTTCCAATATGCGCTTGGCCTCCAAATAGTCCTTTTGGCCCCAGTTGTCCGTCAGGCAGCGTATTTCCTCAAATCTTGTCCCGATCACAGCGTTTTCAACTCGATCCGCCACGTGCAGAGGTTCACGGTCCAAAGGTCGCTCGACGATCTTGTAGCGGTTTGGCGTATGTATAGGCCAAAAAGCAGGATACGGCGTCGTCCAAATTAGTATCCGGCTCGAAGGACCAAAATGTTGCAGCAGCGGTGAGTGGCTTTTCGTAAGCAAGCTGATGGATGATGAGGTTTGAGGTTTTGAAGAGATGAATAAAAGATGTTGGTTGCGTGAGAGCAAAAATGTAATGGCCGATAAAAATTAACAAATTAACAACTTAATACTACGGGCGACAAAATGCAACGCGATTCGCGGTCCACGGTGCGACGTCATTGGTGCAGCCTGGTGATTGGCCGAAACCAATGTTAAGCCAGAACAATTTTTTTTTTTTGGTACTTACCTTCTTAACTAAACAAGAACAATCGTATTGACAAATTGCCACTTGAAATGTTAAGAGGCGACAACAATTTTAGCCTGTTATAGCTCCGTAAGTATGGGCCAAATTCCGTGCCGCTGAGTGTATCTAAAAATCTATCAACCATATAATATAGTAAATTCCAACAAGCGTTAACATCAAGAATAAATAGGTCGTGAATACATGTTTTTGCTCTTGACTGTACATCCCTCAGGTACTCCATTATCAAACTGATTTTTTTAAATTTGCCTGATTGTATATGTTATGGACCAAGTGATAAATTTGGCAGTATACATAATGCCCGGGCACTATGAATAATGCCCAGCATCATCGGGCTAAGTGATTAATTGCTATCTTAACTTCATTATTATCGTGTCGCTCGGTCATTATTATATTGCTAAATGATTGTTGAGCAATTTGATACTAATGCTATATTTAAGTTGTATCAAGCGCTAAATAAACCATGGCTGCAATTGGGGACACCGTAAGAGTTTGAGTTCCGATGTTGATTGCGGTCGTAATTATGGAAGAAATAAAGAAAAAATCTAACCTAACCTAACCTAAATTAGGTGAGGTTAGGTTTTTTTTTTTTATTTGTCAAAATCTATATTTATTGAGGTGAAAACTATCATTTCGCAATGTAATAATGACCGAGCGATGTGATAGTGATGAAGTTAGGATAGTAATTAATCACTTGGCCCGATGATGCTGGGCATTATTCATAGTGCCCGGGGCATTATGTATACTGCCCGCATTAATCACTTGGTCCATAACATATATATGTTCCTCGACCGATTTCGGCCACGGCGACCTCTTCACTCTCCGTTTTACAGTTCCATTTGTCGTTGATGTGCTCGTGCATGGCTCACATAGCCGATCTTATTACTAAATGTTCGCGCACAATGTGGGCAGGTCAGTACACCATTGCAAAAATTGTATGGTATGGCACAAGGTGGGCGTGCTTTTAATTCATCGCGTCTAGCCAGTCCAGTTCGGAACAGCGTTTGTCCTCAAAGTCTTTGACTCTGGTTTTTACCAACGTCCTCCATTCTGGTCGTCGAATAGCCATTTGTTCCCATTCTGAAGGCTCAATATCGCACTTTTTCATATGGCGCTTCAGCACATCTTTATACCTGAGGAGTTGCCCGCCATGCTTACGCTTGCCCTCCTCAAGTTCAGAAAAAAAGATGCACTTTGCTGTACGCTTATTCGCCATTCGTGATAGATGTCCACACCAGCGGAGCTGTCTGCGCATGAGGTAGGCCTCGATCCCCATAATGTTAGCTCTTCGCAACACTTCCGTATTTCGGATGCGGTCAGACCGACGGATGTTCAATATTTTGCGCAGACATTTCATATGGAAACGATCCAGAGCTCGAATATGGCGGCAGTAAACCGTCCATGACTCCGATGAGTACAGCAGGCTCGGCAATACTACAGCCCTATATATGTCTATTTTAGTAGCCAGCTTCAGGTCATGTGAGCTGAAAACCTTGCGATCCAGTTTGCCGAATACCGCGGCTGCGGCACCGATCCGACTGTTGATTTCAGCATCAAGGTCGCACTTTGATGTTATAGTGCTCCCCAGGTAGCGAAATGTATTCACCTGCTTTAGTACGTCCACACCGAGTTTAATGGACAGTGTCTCTTGACCACGGACATCTAAAGACATCACTTCCGTCTTTTTGACATTAATCTTCAGACCGAAATTTCGACAGGATTTGTGTAGATTGGCCATAAGTCGTTGCAGGCCTTCTGGGGAATCAGTTACAAAACACAGATCATCTGCATAGACAATCTCAGTGATCAGTGCGTAAGAAACTTTGGTACGAGCCTTGAGCCTGGCTAAGTTAAAAAGATTGCCAACATTACGGAAACGTATGCGAATTCCTTCAGGAGTTGTCTGTAAAACTTCCTGAACCATAACTGCAAAATATAACGCGAACAGTGTGGGCGCAAGGACACAACCTTGTTTTACCCCACAGGTAACGGGGAAAAACTCTGACTGATCTGCCTGATTGTATAACACTGTTTTTAACCCATTTCACAAGATTTCTTACTATATCGATAATACTAGTAACTGTTATTGAAGTATTTTTTAATGTTGAATCCACAATCAAATTTATCGTATGTGCAAAACAAGGTAAATGTTTTGCGTCCCCAAGAGTGTTTTTGATCGCGGAAACCATATTAGGTCCATTGTCTGTGACTGCGCAAGTTACTTTAGACTGAGGTATATCCCAATCTTTAAGAATATCGACAAATACTTTAGATATGTACTCTGCTGTATGATTTGATTGAAGTTCCCTAGTAGCAATATTCGAACTGGTAAGAAGTGTTTTCTCTAAAAAATGTACTGTAACTCCTAAAAAACTCTTTTCATTCACAGAAAGTATGAAAAGTAAAGACTAAAAATAGATAAATTAACAGGTTCCCTGTCCAGTGAATCATATATGTGTCGGAGGTCGTATACCTATCGCACCTGCGTGGTGTAGCACCGATGACAGCGACAATATGATGATTGTTTTTGGAACGTCAAGTATGACAGTCGAGTAACAATATATTATACTTTATTCAATTTCTATTAAATCTAAAATTAAAATATTTACAAACATATATGTCGCAGATTCAAACGGATTAGAATCCACGTGTTGATAATTTCCGTCCGCCATCTAAATATTTCTCAGTCAGTGCGCACACCCGGCGCCGGTGAAGTCTCCGGAGCCAGCGAGCCAGCTCCATCGACATTCACACTACTGACAGATTGAACTGACATACAAATAAACTTCTTTTTAAACTGTCACCGTCAAAACATCAACATGAAGGTCAGGAAGCTAACGATATTCAGCCTCTTTGCCACTCGAAAAATAAATAATTATTCATTCTCTGACATATATACAAAGATATTATATACACAAGGCTTAAAAAATCGCATCGAAAAATTCGTCCGCATCATT
The DNA here is from genome assembly GCA_941860345.1 of Chrysodeixis includens. Lineage (NCBI taxonomy): Eukaryota > Metazoa > Arthropoda > Insecta > Lepidoptera > Noctuidae > Chrysodeixis > Chrysodeixis includens. Next base: position 6,787,293 of record OW796111.1, on the reverse strand, counting down.
GCCGACCGGAAGTGTGCCCAAAAGGCTGGCGGCATTGCCACGTTGGATGGCAATGCTTATCCTCTGTGCGAGGTAAACTTTGGGTCACGAGAAGTGTCAACAAGTCGCTTTGCTAGATCTTTAAAAAGCGACTTGGCACTCGGGCCCCAGTAACAGTCGAGTAACTGGATAACTTGGGTGTGGTCTGTACTGCGGAGCCGTGAGCTGGAAGTCTTGGAAGGCGAACCGAGATGGCGAACGGACGGAAGTGTAGAGCTCGCCGCGTTTCACAAAGTACTCTGTATTCATCTTGCACGTGTTACTACAATTTGTTACAATGAGCATGTAATCGTAATAAAGAATAGTCAAGCTGCGTTGCATTTCGATAAGCGCCCTAAGGGCCAGGCCACACGGTGCGGCACCGCACCGCACCGCATTACTCCGCACCGCACTGGCGGCCACACGAGCAGTGCGGCGTCGCAATATTCTTACGGCGCCGCTGCGGCACCGCAACAGGCTTGGCTTGGCTTGCCCAGTTGAGGACAGTCTACAATAAGCAACTGAGCGGCTTGGCTGCGGCACCACACTACTTGCACCCCTCCCCGCCTCGTCTGCCTCGCGCCGTTGTCCGGTGCGCCTGCGGTGCGACGCCGGAGCGGCGCCGGGCGTGCCGTGTGGCATATCATACATTTTTATATGTAGGAAACCGTTGCGGCACCGCACAGGCGCCGCGCCGGAGCCGCACCGCACCGTGTGGCCTGGCCCTAACGCACTAGCGGTTGGCCGCTAGGCGGTTAGACTCGAGCGGTCCAACCGCTTAACGCGGTTTCTTCGCGGTTGGCCGCCATAGCGGTCAGCCGCGATGAAACCGCGTTAAGCGGTTGGACCGCTCGAAGGCGCGTGGCCCATAAATAAAATGGACGCCGTCGAGATAGCTTGTGTTATTTATTTTTACTCCCGAAAACAACGAAAGAAATATAAAAAAAAGATACTGGATTCATCCTGTACTAGAAACACGCAACGAATTCGGCCAGTTCGCAAGTTGTTTTCAAGAACTGAAGAAGCACCAAGATAAATTTTTCGGCTATGATTAGCTGGGTACTCACTTAGCAGTGTAGCACGTAACGTATCAGATACAGTATCAACCTGCAAGTGGGTACGGCTGGTCCACGGTCCACAGCGTATCTAGCTACGAGCTGCCGGATCCGCAGTGCTCGCAACGACGTCACGCCGACATCATCATCATCATCATCACGCCGATCATCTTATTTTTACAGTATTCTCCCGACGTACCTATAGCTTGTCCAATAGTTTCCCAAGCATCCACTTTAAGATGTTTTTTGTAATAATCCTTATTTTTAGGGTCCCACAGTACTGGAGTATTCTGGTAAACCTCAATTAGAGATAACACTTTTTCTTCAGTCCACTCCATATTGAATAATTTGAATACGTAAGTTCGTTTGAAGCTTGCGCGGACGTACTCACAACACAAGCGGTCGTAACGCCGTCCACGAGCACACTGCGAGCCGCCTTTGTGTTCGCAGTGATACCGCCACTCGGCGGGTCACTGCGAGCTCGTTGCGCTCCTTCCGCGAGCGGCTCGCAGCGGGCTCGTGCCTACGTACTCACTGGATATTGTATCTGATACGTTACGTGCTACACGACTAAGTGAGTACCCAGCTATTGAATGAGTGTTTCGTCATTTGAAGAACTACTAACAGTTTTAGGGTGCCTGTCCACCGGAGCGGAGCTAGGCTGCGGAGCGGAGAAACTCAGATTGATTAACCAATAGGATTGTACAAAATCTCCGCTCCTTGCTCGCTGTGCAATCCTATTGGCTAATATATCCCAGTTTCTCCGCTCCGCAGCCTAGCTCCGCTCCGGTGGACAGGCACCCTTATATGACACCATCAAAGGACAAGATACTAAATTTCGTGATTGTATCCAACCCGAAGAGAAATTAGTAATAACGTTAAGGTAAGTATGATAAAAATAAAAAAAGTTTTAGTAGTTATTATGTTTTAATTTTAATCGCAATGTGGGTTTATAATTGAATAAAAAAAGTAGTAAACTATAACTATTACTGAGAATTATTATCATTAAAAAGATCTAGATAATCAGATTCTTGAGATATCTGTGAATATGTTGATTCAGGAGACATTACAGATTGTTCTTGATTACATGTTCCACGGTGTGTAGGTGGAACTGAGGGCGGTGGTGGTGGGTTATTATTTCTAGCAAATGATGGTGTCTGATATCCTTGGGATGGCCCTTGGTTGTAGTTAAATGGTCGTACGTAATCTCAAGTAGAGTTACAGTAGTTGTATCCAGACGTTTGGGCTTCAGTAATGACTTGCATTATTTGAGATTTTGTACGTAGGCGTATAAGTTCAGGCACTTTTTTTATTTCACTAACCAACGACAAAAAGAAAAGTCTATCTTCATCTTCTTCCGCCTTTTTCAACTCTACATTCTTATTTAAAACGTTAATCAATTCAACTCCTATATCATCTTCTTTATTTTTCTTTTTTTTTCGTTTTGGCGGTGGTACTACGACTGGGTCAGCTACGTTTTCTGTTTCATTTCTTTCATTTTCTTGCCTTTGCATGCTTGAATCAGTTTCGTTGATAGATACTGTGTCCTTCAAAAACATTAAATTATTGTAAAATATGTATTGAGTCTTTTTCTTAGCCGCTGACCCACTCCTGGTAACATAGTCCTTTAGAGCTTTCACGAAATTATCCCTAATGTTCTTCCATTTCTTTTGTAATTCTTTTCCTAGAACAATACAACAAACAAGTTAATGATTTAGTCATAAAGTAATAGATTTGTTGTAATTCGTGTGACATGTGCAATAAAGAATATACATAGGTCATTGAATTCAATAAAACATGTAATAATAATAAAATGTTTGTTTCAGATATTTTGCAACAGGTTGTACATTCACGGAACTACATTATACATTCAAAATTGGAGTAAGCACTGTAGCAGAAATCGTACGAAAAGTTTGTTTTGCAATTTGGTTTTGTCTGAAAGATATTTGTTTGCCTGAACCAAACAAAGACGCTTGGAAAAAAATTGCCAATGATTTTTTTCAAAGAGCAAATTTTCCTAACTGCTTAGGTGCTGTTGACGGCAAGCACATACGATGCATTGCACCTAATAACAGTGGCTCGATGTGTTTTAATTATAAAAGTTTTTTCTCTTTGGTTTTATTAGCAATATGCGACAGTAATTATAAATTTGTTATGGTTGATATTGGAGCTTTTGGTAAATTCAGTGACTCGTCAATATTTCAAAATTCGGTTTTCTATGAAAAAATGCAAAAAAACCAATTGGATATTCCAGAGCCACAACCGATTTCACAAAGCAGCGAGACATGTATCCCATACGTATTTGTAGGCGACGAGGCATTTGCGTTATCTACGAATTTAATGCGCCCATACGCAAAAAAAGATTTGGATGAAACCAAAAGAACGTTCAATTACAGGCTTTCTAGAGCAAGAAGATATGTAGAATGCAGTTTTGGAATTTATGCAAACAAGTGGCGTATATTTCATAGACCTCTAAATGTTCAATTCACTCTAGCAAAAGATATCATAAAAGCTACTTGTGTCTTACATAATTTTGTAAGAGATCGAGATGGCTATTGTTTCGACGACTCACTCAGTTGCCCTTTGCCAGAAAATGTAACACAGGAAGGGTTAAGAAGGAACAATAAAACTGCGTTGAGATACAGAGAATTGTTTGCCGAATATTTTATGACTGATGGGAAATTAGAATGGCAAAGAAATATGATTTAACTGAAAATAGACCTATTTATTATGTTCTAAGATGTTTAAAGTATGTTTAGTTTCGTTTAAAAATATGTAACAATAATAATAAATACTTACCAAGACTTTTTTTTGCCTCTGTTGTCATCTCTTCTTTTCCAAAAATATCTACTAATTCTTCCCACTGTTTCCGTTTTAAATCTCTATTCTTATAAACTGCTCCTTCACAATTCCAAATAGCTTCTCGTTGTTGAATTTCAACAATGAATTTCTCTGTGTCGAAGTTCATGGCTGCGCAACAAACACGTGCATACTTCACCGGCGGCTCGCTGCAAACTAACCGCCAGTGCGTATACACAAGATGGCGGCTAGCCGCGAAGCGGGCCGCGGCCCTCCATTCAACCGCCGCGGTTGAAATTTTGTGGCGGTTTAGTGCGTACGATCATAAGCGGTTGCATATTAAACTGGAAAAGCGGCTAGCCGCGCGGTTAGCCGCCCCCGCGGTTAGCCACTAGTGCGTAAGGCGCCTAAGACATACAATATGGCTAATGAAGTCCATCTGAACGCTCCGCCAATACCTATCCTGTCCGTCTCGCCGACATATGATTCATCGGACATATTTTGTACCAAGTTTAGTACGTTCATGAATGTGTAATGAATAATAATAATCATTTAGTCCCATATTCTTAACTATCTATGAAAGAAGAATTTTTATTCGCTTTTTCTTAACTGGTTATGAAATAGGGCTCTTTCAATTTAGCCGTATCGTGTCGAACCGCAGCAGTGCCGAAACGGTGCGTTTGTCGTACGGTGCACGGACGGTCATTTGTTTTCATACAAATCGCACGGTGCGGCAACAGTGCGGTGTCGGTACCGAGAACGCACGACGACAGGACGGCAACGTCGCAAGCTCCACGTGTTCATTTCGCTGTTGAATAGTGCGGTGACTAAACGTGACAGCTAATTTCATTGAATTTTCATGTTTATTATTCGCTTAACAGGTTCACAGTCCACAGCCCTGTGGACTACCCACAGCAACCAGTCCGCAGCCCATATGTGGGCTGTTTACCCGTACACTGTCTATACTGTTTTGTGAGATGGGACTCATTAGGTTTGAAGCTTACAAAAGTGGACTTGATAGAACTAACGCGTGGTACTTTCTGGCCGCGCCACAGTCGCATTTTGAATTGGGGTTAATTAGAATAAATGTACACAATATGTTCATTATTGTACTAAATAAATTAAAAAAAAGTACTCGAAAGATTCCCGAGATATTTAACAAAATCGGTGGCGCGGCCAGAAAGCATGCTTCCTAGCCGCGCCACCGCGAACGCTGTAATAAATAGGCTTTTTATATACGAACTCAATGGTAAACAATTGTACGACTATTGTTCATTCCATTCATAATGGGAAATACTGCAAAAAGTCATTATATACATCATTTTAATATCGAAATCGAAACTAAAATACTACTTCTACTGCAGAACTTTCAGACATGGAAAAAGATTATTAAATGTATTATTTTTAAGTACCAGTAGTTAAAACTCTAAAATAATACATAAATTTATCTTTTTCCATGTCTGACAGTTTAATATCGTAGTTTTATATTGTCCAGACAATATTTAAAAACTACGATATTACTTAGTGACAGAGACTATTATTTTGGGTTGTCATTGAAAACGAATAAGGGGTAAGTTGTTTATTTACAAAATTTTTATCCTATAGGGCAATTATCGTTATTATAACTTATCAGTTTATAACTTAATATACATAATCAAATGAGAGTGTACTAGAATTGAATCTGTTTTTAATTTTAACACCTTTTTAGACATATCGTCGTAACATTCCCAACATCTTTCTTTTACTGTACGTCTACAATGTACTCTATAATGCCCCACTCCAGAGCCATCACTTGATACAGGAGGTAAGAATTCGATTACTGCACTCAATGAAAAAAATTTATCTTGCAACATAATTTCTTCAGGAATATCATTTAAAGACAGATCCATATGTGTCCCTTCGTCCAGCATACTCACCATGGAATCCTGATATTTCATGAATGTCAAAAAACTGTTCTGAAATAGTGCTAAATAGTGCCCAAAGGAAAAAAATAGTGCTCTTGTACTTGCGAAGTTATAGCCATAGTTCGATGAGTATGCTGGACGAAGGTTTCGCCCAGCATACTCACCTCCGTCCGGAGAATCTGTATACGCTTCAAACATAATTCATACTTCAAAAAATAGTGTCCAAATAGTGCCAAACGGTGCCCAAAAAGAAAAAACAGTGCTCGAATAACTTCGGAGTTATAGGCTTCGTTCAGTGAGTATGCTGGGCGTAGGTTCTACGCCCAGCATACTCACCTCAGTGCGCGAATATCGAACGAGCTATAGGTACAATTTACGTCTCAAAAAATTGTGCTTGAAATAGTGCCCAATATCAGTCCAATTTTTGCTTGACTTTTGACTTAGAAAACCATTAAATTTTAATGTAAACTTCTACATACTAACTTAAAATGGGGTACAGTCGTCGACACATGTTTTTGGACAAAAATATTAAACTTTCTAATTGTAGACTTCATGTTATTGGAAATAATTATGGTATTTTCTCACATGTCAAAAACTTTCGATTAAATGCATTATTATATATTTTATAAATAATAATAAATGAATGAATCTTTAAGCGTAAATGAAGTCTATTACTTCATTGCATTGTGTGTTTGTCTGAATAAAAACAGTCATTTGCAGCCAATAAAATTAATATCTTGAAAAATTGTAAAAAGGAAATTATACAGTTTCTTTTTGTATATATGTTGCAGGCAAAACTTATAACCAGTCAAAACTAGTACTGTAACATAGTTATACAAATTTTTAAAACTCTTTCCAATAGTTTCATCAATGAAAGGTTTAGCAATAAAAAACATTTTTAATTACTTACGTTATTTATTACTATTTAAAGGGCCAAAGTAATCAGAATTCTAGTTAACTAGTTCACAGCTTTTGTTAACATTCATAATATAATAAATGTAAATAGAAAAAATTGTAGTTTTAATATTGTATATAATATAGGGTCGGGTGTCTCACAGTGAACCAGGCAGCTACATTGAACCACCGCCGAATCTCGAAAACGGCACGTTGCTAAACTGTGCTAATATGAGTGAAAGAGAGGTATTTACGATCCCTTACTGCCCACTAATTTGCGTGGCGATCGCCTGCCAATTGGTTGTGTGAGGAGCATTTGAAAGCAAATTGACTCAAAAAGTGAATATTTTTTTCCAATTTCATTCTTTTTTAGCTTTTTTCATTTAAATAATATCAATTTATTTATATGTACACTGTATTCTACGGTTATTTAGCAATTAAAAGCGCTACAATTCGAGTTTTTAAGTGATTGGTATGCCGGTAAATTTTTAAGATTAGTTATCAAAACCTGGTGTGTCTCACAGTGAACCACCTGGGGGTGTTACACATTGAACCATGGTTTATTGTGTACATCCAAGTCGTTAAATGAGTTTTTTTTCTACAATTGTTTTAATTTGTTATAAAATGGTGCATTCGACTGCCAACATGCTTAAGGCCAAGCCTAAGTGTTAAGCTGCACAGATCAGGTGTCATGAAACTCCGGATGCCTTTGGAACCCGATTTGGCTAATTATCCAATTAAAGGATCATAAAATTTTAAGTTCTAATAAATATAAGACTGATTTTTATTATTACAAAGTATTTGCCTTATAAATTGATCTATAAGACATAGTTAATAAGGTGGCTCAATGTAGACCACACCCTGGTTAAATGTGTACCACCGGTAGTACACATTGAACCAAAAAAATTTTTTCAGAAAAACCTGTTTTACGCCGAAACAAAAAAGAATATGAGAAATTAATGTTTTACAAAATTGAAGCTAAATAAATATGCTAACTATACACAAAAAATTGAAGGCATTGATTGAAAATCCAGCCCAATATGGGACTTTGAAATTTACCTGGTTCAAAGTGAGACAACTTACCATACATATAAAAAAATGTTTAGCCAAATATTGGTAAAACTTTCTAAAATATGACACGTAGGTACTTGTACTTTGTTTTACTGCTACAACGTTTTAATCACAATAAGATTATCTTACAAATAAGTTATTATAATAACTTTCGTGAGAATGAATATTAAACTTAAATTACAAATAAGTATAAATTGAGCAATCACAGTTTATAACCACGTTTTTTTATTAATATTAAATACCCTATAGTAATTACAAATTAACAATCACAGTTTATAATCACATTTCTGTAAGTTATTAATAAAATAACTTTTACAAGAACAAAAAAAAACAAACAAACAATAACAAAATAGGAACTAACAAGTTAGGACCGATCTTCATCTTACATTCGCGTATAAATAATGCAGTGTGGTACAGTATATTGGGAATTATTACAAACTTTTTTACTAAGGTCATCATAGCAGTTCCAAGTTCTCTTTAGCAATCGATAGCACTTTGACTTGTAATGCCCCATGCGTCCTGATTCACCATTTGTAAAATCTATTACCGACAGAATTTTAAAGGTGTCACCGTTTATTATGATCTCTTTAAGAATTTCATCAATTTCTATTTCAATTGAAGTATTAATTTCAATAAATACGAAGTCTAGTACTTCATATTTGTATGCGTTTTTACCGTTACATAATTGGTATTTACATTTCCTTTCAGTATCATTTACTAATAGAGCTTCATTAAGGGCTCCAATACCTTGAGTCGTCAATATGTTTACATTTATTGGAATCCAACTACATTTTGTGCCAGAACCTTTATTGATTTCACAGTTCTGGTTTGTACAATTTAAGTATCTATTAGCACTATAAAAACCATAACTTTGTATGTTATCTATTATAAAAGTTATGTACAGGTCAATTCCGTAAACGTTGTGGTACCGTCCTTGATCCGGAAAATGATTATTTTGAATAATTTTGTCAGTTGTAATGTAAGCATTAATAACAGCAACTTTATTTTTCATGCATGATTTACTTCATTTGATATCTTAATCCTTCAAGCGCCGTGATCTAGACAATATATATAAAATCATTGTTCCTAGCTACCGGGGTCCCATGCGACGCGCGAAGGCTTAATCATATTATTATAAAGTATTATTAAAATAATGTTTAATTAATAATATTGCGATTCTAAAGTGAATACTCCCTTACATAGACAATTAATAATTTACACAAGACAAAAATTGTTAGAAAGAAAGTTAATAATATTGTATTCGACTGTACTCAATGTAATGTATGTAGAAGTTTACAATCAAATTTAATGGTTTTCTAGGTCAAAAGTCAAGCAAAAATTGGACTGATATTGGGCACTATTTCAAGCACAATTTTTTGAGACGTAAATTATACCTATAGCTCGTTCGATATTCGCGCACTGAGGTGAGTATGCTGGGCGTAGAACCTACGCCCAGCATACTCACTGAACGAAGCCTATAACTCCGAAGTTATTCGAGCACTGTTTTTTCTTTTTGGGCACCGTTTGGCTCTATTTGGGAACTATTTTTTGAAGTATGAATTATGTTTGAAGCGTATACAGATTCTCCGGACGGAGGTGAGTATGCTGGGCGAAACCTTCGTCCAGCATACTCATCGAACTATGGCTATAACTTCGCAAGTACAAGAGCACTATTTTTTTCCTTTGGGCACTATTTAGCACTATTTCAGAACAGTTTTTGACATTCATGAAATATCAGGATTCCATGGTGAGTATGCTGGACGAAGGGACGCGAATAGTGCGGTGACTAAACGTGACAGCTAATTTCATTGAATTTTCATGTTTATTATTTGCTTAACAGGTTCACAGTCCACAGCCCTGTGGACTACCCACAGCAACCAGTCCGCAGCCCATATGTGGGCTGTTTACCCGTACACTGTCTATACTGTTTTGTGAGAGTGTCCCTTCGTCCAGCATACTCACCATGGAATCCTGATATTTCATGAATGTCAAAAAACTGTTCTGAAATAGTGCCCAAAGGAAAAAAATAGTGCTCTTGTACTTGCGAAGTTATAGCCATAGTTCGATGAGTATGCTGGACGAAGGTTTCGCCCAGCATACTCACCTCCGTCCGGAGAATCTGTATACGCTTCAATCATAATTCATACTTCAAAAAATAGTTCCCAAATAGTGCCAAACGGTGCCCAAAAAGAAAAAACAGTGCTCGAATAACTTCGGAGTTATAGGCTTCGTTCAGTGAGTATGCTGGGCGTAGGTTCTACGCCCAGCATACTCACCTCAGTGCGCGAATATCGAACGAGCTATAGGTACAATTTACGTCTCAAAAAATTGTGTCTCT